>OX608076.1:7941593-8236593 GCA_951509635.1 Eupeodes luniger | reverse complement strand
TAAATATAAATATAAATATAAATATAAATATAAATATAAATATAAATATAAATTTAAATGTAAATATAAATATAAATAAAAATATATAAATATAAATATAAATATAAATATAAATATAAATATAAATATGAATATAAATATAAACATAAATATAAATATAAATACAAATATTAATATATATATATATATATATATAAATATAAATATAAATATAAATATAAATATAAATATAATTATAAATTTAAATGTAAATATAAATATAAATATAAATATAAATATAAATATAAATATAAATATAAATATAAATCTAAATCTAAATCTAAATACCAATATAAATACAAATATAAATGTAAATATATACATATATAAATACAAATATAAATATAAATATAAATTTTAATATAAATATAAATATAAAAACAAATATAAATATAAATTTAAATATAAATACAAATATAAATATAAATATAAATATAAATATAAATATAAATATAAATATAAACATAAATATAAATATAAATATAAATATAAATATAAATATAAATATAAATATAAATATAAATATAAATATAAATATAAATATAAACATAAATATAAATATAAATACAAATATTAATATATATATATATATATATATATATAAATATAAATATAAATATAAATATAAATATAAATATGAATATAAATATAAATATTAATTTAAATGTAAATATAAATATAAATATAAATATAAATATAAATATAAATATATATATAAATATAAATAAAAATATAAATATAAATATAAATATAAATGTAAATATAAATATAAATATAAATATAAATATAAATATAAAAATAAATATAAATATAAATATAAATATAAATATAAATATAAATATAAATATAAATATAAATATAAATATAAATATAAATATAAATATAAATATAAATATACATATAAATATAAATATAAATATAAATATAAATATAAATCTTAATCTAAATATCAATATAAATACAAATATAAATGTAAATGTAAATATAAATACAAATATAAATATAAATATAAATATAAATATAAATATAAATATAAATATAAATATAAATATAAATATAAATACAAATATAAATTTAAATACAAATATAAATATAAATATAAATATAAATATAAATATAAATATAAATATAAATATAAATATAAATATAAATATTAATATAAATATAAATACAAATTTTAATATAAATATAAATATAAATATAAATATAAATATAGATATAAATATAAATATAAATATAAACATAAATTTTAATATAAATACAAATATTAATATACATATATATATATATATATATATATAAATATAAATATAAATATAAATATAAATATAAATATAAATATAAATATAAATATAAATATAAATATAAATATAAATATAAATATAAATATAAATATAAATATAAATATAAATATAAATATAAATATAAATATAAATATAAATATAAATATAAAAATAAATATAAATATAAATATAAATATAAATATAAATATAAATATAAATATGAATATAAATATAAACATAAATATAAATATAAATACAAATATTAATATATATATATATATATATATATATAAATATAAATATAAATATAAATACAAATATAAATATAAATATAAATTTTAATATAAATATAAATATAAAAACAAATATAAATATAAATTTAAATATAAATACAAATATAAATATAAATATAAATATAAATATAAATATAAATATAAATATAAACATAAATATAAATATAAATATAAATATAAATATAAATATAAATATAAATATAAATATAAATATAAATATAAATATAAATATAAATATAAATATAAACATAAATATAAATATAAATACAAATATTAATATATATATATATATATATATATATAAATATAAATATAAATATAAATATAAATATAAATATAAATATAAATATAAATATAAATATAAATATTAATTTAAATGTAAATATAAATATAAATATAAATATAAATATAAATATAAATATAAATATAAATATAAATATAAATATAAATATAAATATAAATATATATATAAATATAAATAAAAATATAAATATAAATATAAATATAAATATAAATGTAAATATAAATATAAATATATGTATAAATATAAATATAAATATAAACATAAATATAAATATAAATACAAATATTAATATATATATATATATATATTAGAGCGTTTCAAAAAAAAAAAAAAAAATTATTTTTTCTCGGAACCAGGCTCAAAAGTTTCGTTTACATGCCAAAATAGGCCTCTGAAAATATGAGCCCTTAATATTAATATTTAGGTATTCCGCATCGCACTTTTCGATTTCCCATAAGAATAACACAGGAAAACTATTTTTTTTTTTTCTGATTTTTATAACTAACGAACGATAAGTTGCATTGTAATACCTCTTATGTATTTTGTAGAGAATTGAACGCTCTACAAAAAAGGTCTTAAGTCACTTTTTGATAAATCAACTCAGTCGAAAGTTATTTAAGATCAAAGTTTAATTTACCCTTAATTAAGGCGTTTTTCTGAATGGTTCAGCAAAATATCATGTTTTAAGAAAAAATTTGAACACAAAATTTTACAAAATATAACTAAATATGAATAAGACTTCTGAAGATTGTTCTCTAATTGAGAAAAACAATTCAAAATGATTAAAAACAAATGGAAACAATTCAAAATGATTTGAATTCGTTACAAAATTTAGCTATAATCACGATTCGTATCGCAATAATCATTATTCACTCAAAAAATGGTGGGGGAGTGGTGGCGCTGTAAGCGGTGAATCGCGATTATCACGATACAGACCGTGATTATCGCTGTACTATGGTACAGAGACGATGTCGTTTTTAAATCTATTACTAGATGACGCTGAGGGTAAATGTCATGATTTCATTAGTCTAATTTACTGTTTTGAAGTTTCCATTTTCCATTTATTAACTGTATTGTTTACATGATCTGTGAGCATTCGTGAAAAGTTAGTAAATATTCCTTATTTTTAAACGTAAATTTCTACAGTGAATTGCATTATTGTGTTAAAAATGAATAAGTTGATCGATGTTATTGGTGATCCAATTGAGAATTTTGTTGGACGTAAGCTTCCTACAATAAAAGAGGTTATAGCGGTATTTTTTTATCAAAAAAATATTCTTGGACTAGATTATAGAAAAAGCATACAAACAACGATTGATAAACTTGATCAAAATGACTTGCAATTTATGAAGAATTTGATTCAATCAGAAACCACAGATCCACCGGTATTACAAAGAGCTTGCAAGAAAATGATTGAGCACTTGTGGTATTTAAATGAAGAATTGGTCACTCTTTCGTTATTTGACAGTAACGTATCAGTTGATGTGAAGAAAAAAATTGTTGCGGCAATTAAAAATCGAGGAAGTTCTTCACCAATGCGTCAACGATATCAAATTGATAAACAAAATTTAGAATCTTTCTTACAAAAAGATTTGAGTGACTTCGTCTCCGAAAATTCCATAAATCTCTTCAAAAAATTCGATTTACCAAGCGATTTTTTGGAGTATGATGTTTCAACATGGTACAGTAATCATTCATATAAGGAATGTTTAGAATATTTCAACACATTGAAAGTGACAAATGATGTAGCTGAACGAGGGGTTGCTCTGATTGAGGAATATAACAACTCCCTTACGAGGGATGAAGAACAACTGCAATACTTATTGCAAGTAGTTCGCGAACATCGTCTGAGATATCCTAACTGCAAAAAGACAACTCTTCAGCAAGATCTATTTTATGTAAATGCGTAAAAATTATTTTTAAATGGAAAGATTTCAAATTTATTTGAAATAAAATATTTTTAATTAGTTATAAGTATAATGAAAACTTAATAAATCTGATAACTTTTCTGGTCATGTGAAATATTTCAGCTGTTTTCGTGCGCAATTTATTTAAAACTGTTTGCTTAATAAAATTTCAGCAATCTTTGAGGGCAAAATATAAGAGTTTTGTTTTTTTTTTAACTCTGAGAGCTTAGAAATAAACTTTCAGTTTGTTTTAAAACTAGTAATCTTACAAATTTAAGAGTATTGTAAAGAAAACGCCTTAATTAAGGGTAAATTAAACTTTGATCTTAAATAACTTTCGACTGAGTTGATTTATCAAAAAGTGACTTAAGACCTTTTTTGTAGAGCGTTCAATTCTCTACAAAATACATAAGAGGTATTACAATGCAACTTATCGTTCGTTAGTTATAAAAATCAGAAAAAAAAAAAATAGTTTTCCTGTGTTATTCTTATGGGAAATCGAAAAGTGCGATGCGGAATACCTAAATATTAATATTAAGGGCTCATATTTTCAGAGGCCTATTTTGGCATGTAAACGAAACTTTTGAGCCTGGTTCCGAGAAAAAATAATTTTTTTTTTTTTTTTTGAAACGCTCTAATATATATATATATATATATATATATAAATATAAATATAAATATAAATATAAATATAAATATAAATATAAATATAAATATAAATATAAATATAAATATAAATATAAATATAAATATAAATATAAATATAAATATAAATATAAATATAAATATTAATTTAAATGTAAATATAAATATAAATATAAATATATATATAAATATAAATAAAAATATAAATATAAATATAAATGTAAATATAAATATAAATATAAATATAAATATAAATATAAAAATAAATATAAATATAAATATAAATATAAATATAAATATAAATATAAATATAAATATAAATATAAATATGAATATAAATATAAACATAAATATAAATATAAATACAAATATTAATATATATATATATATATATATATAAATATAAATATAAATATAAATATAAATATAAATATAAATATAAATATAAATATAAATATAAATATAAATATAAATATAAATATAAATATAAATATAAATATAAATATAAATATAAATATTAATTTAAATGTAAATATAAATATAAATATAAATATAAATATAAATATATATATAAATATAAATAAAAATATAAATATAAATATAAATGTAAATATAAATATAAATATAAATATAAATATAAATATAAATATAAATATAAATATAAATATAAATATAAATATAAATATAAATATAAAAATAAATATAAAGATAAATATAAATATAAATATAAATATAAATATAAATATAAATATAAATATAAATATAAATATAAATATAAATATAAATATAAATATAAATATAAATATAAATATAAATATAAATCTAAATCTAAATATCAATATAAATACAAATATAAATGTAAATGTAAATATAAATACAAATATAAATATAAATATAAATATAAATATAAATATAAATATAAATATAAATATAAATATAAATATAAATATAAATATAAATATAAATATAAATATAAATATTAATATAAATATAAATACAAATTTTAATATAAATATAAATATAAATATTAATATAAAAATAAATATAAAGATAAATATAAATATAAATATAAATATAAATATAAATATAAATATAAATATAAATATAAATATAAATATAAATATAAACATAAATTTTAATATAAATACAAATATTAATATACATATATATATATATATATATAAATATAAATATAAATATAAATATAAATATAAATATAAATATAAATATAAATATAAATATAAATATAAATATAAATATAAATATTTATATAAATATAAATATAAATATAAATATTAATATAAATATAAATATAAATATAAATATAAATATAAATATAAATATAAACATAAATATATATATCAATGTAAATGTTAATATAAATACAAATATAAATATTAATATAAATATAAATATAAATACATATCTTAATATAAATACAAATATAAATCTAAATCTAAATATAAATATAAATATAAATATAAATTTTAATATAAATATAAATATAAATATAAATATAAATATAAATATAAATATAAATATAAATATAAATATAAATATAAATATTAATATAAATATAAATATAAATATAAATATAAATATAAATATAAATATTAATATAAATATAAATATAAATATAAATATAAATATAAATATAAATATAAATATAAATATAAATATAAATATAAATATGTATATACAAAAAAACTTATAAATATAAATGTAAACATAAATATAAATATAAATATAAATATAAATATAAATATAAATATAAATATAAATATAAATATAAATATACATATAAATATAAATATAAATAAAAATATAAATATAAATATAAATATTAATATAAATATAAATATAAATATAAATATAAATATAAATATAAATATTAATATAAATATAAATATAAATATTAATTTAAATATAAACATAAATATAAATATAAATATAAATATTAATATAAATATAAATATTAATATAAATATAAATATAAATATAAATATAAATATAAATATTAATATACATATAAATATAAATATAAATATAAATAAAAATATAAATATAAATATACATATAAATATAAATATAAATATAAATATAAATATAAATATAAATATAAATATAAATATAAATATAAATATAAATATAAATATAAATATAAATATAAATATAAATATAAATATAAATATAAATATAAATATAAATATAAATATTAACATAAATATAAATATAAATATAAATATAAATGTTAATATAAATACAAATATAAATATAAATATAAATACATATCTTAATATAAATACAAATATAAATCTAAATCTTAATATAAATATAAATATAAATATAAATATAAATATAAATATTAATATAAATATAAATACAAATTTTAATATAAATATAAATATAAATATAAATATAAATATAAATATAAATATAAATATAAATATGAATATAAATATTAATATAAATATAAATCTAAATATCAATATAAATACAAATATAAATGTAAATATAAATACAAATATAAATATAAATATAAATATAAATATAAATATAAATATAAATATAAATATAAATATAAATAAAAATATAAATATAAATATACATATAAATATAAATATAAATATAAATATAAATATAAATATAAATATAAATATAAATATAAATATAAATATAAATATAAATATAAATAAAAATATAAATATAAATATACATATAAATATAAATATAAATATAAATATAAATATAAATATAAATATAAATATAAATATAAATATAAATATAAAAATAAATATAAAGATAAATATAAATATAAATATAAATATAAATATAAATATAAATATAAATATAAATATAAATATAAATATAAATCTAAATCTAAATATCAATATAAATACAAATATAAATGTAAATGTAAATATAAATACAAATATAAATATAAATATAAATATAAATATAAATATAAATATAAATATAAATATAAATATAAATATAAATATAAATATAAATATAAATATTAATATAAATATAAATACAAATTTTAATATAAATATAAATATAAATATTAATATAAAAATAAATATAAAGATAAAGATAAATATAAATATAAATATAAATATAAATATAAATATAAATATAAATATAAATATAAATATAAATATAAATATAAATATAAATATAAATATAAACATAAATTTTAATATAAATACAAATATTAATATACATATATATATATATATATATAAATATAAATATAAATATAAATATAAATATAAATATAAATATAAATATAAATATAAATATAAATATAAATATAAATATAAATATAAATATTTATATAAATATAAATATAAATATAAATATTAATATAAATATAAATATAAATATAAATATAAATATAAACATAAATATATATATCAATGTAAATGTTAATATAAATACAAATATAAATATTAATATAAATATAAATATAAATACATATCTTAATATAAATACAAATATAAATCTAAATCTAAATATAAATATAAATATAAATATAAATTTTAATATAAATATAAATATAAATATAAATATAAATATAAATCTAAATATAAATATAAATATAAATATAAATATTAATATAAATATAAATATAAATATAAATATAAATATAAATATAAATATTAATATAAATATAAATATAAATATAAATATAAATATAAATATAAATATAAATATAAATATAAATATAAATATAAATATGTATATACAAAAAAACTTATAAATATAAATGTAAACATAAATATAAATATAAATATAAATATAAATATAAATATAAATATAAATATAAATATAAATATACATATAAATATAAATATAAATAAAAATATAAATATAAATATAAATATTAATATAAATATAAATATAAATATAAATATAAATATAAATATAAATATAAATATTAATATAAATATAAATATAAATATTAATTTAAATATAAACATAAATATAAATATAAATATAAATATTAATATAAATATAAATATTAATATAAATATAAATATAAATATAAATATAAATATAAATATTAATATACATATAAATATAAATATAAATATAAATAAAAATATAAATATAAATATACATATAAATATAAATATAAATATAAATATAAATATAAATATAAATATAAATATAAATATAAATATAAATATAAATATAAATATAAATATAAATATAAATATAAATATAAATATAAATATAAATATAAATATAAATATTAACATAAATATAAATATAAATATAAATATAAATGTTAATATAAATACAAATATAAATATAAATATAAATACATATCTTAATATAAATACAAATATAAATCTAAATCTTAATATAAATATAAATATAAATATAAATATAAATATAAATATTAATATAAATATAAATACAAATTTTAATATAAATATAAATATAAATATAAATATAAATATAAATATAAATATAAATATGAATATAAATATTAATATAAATATAAATCTAAATATCAATATAAATACAAATATAAATGTAAATGTAAATATAAATACAAATATAAATATAAATATAAATATAAAAATAAATACAAATATTAATATATATATATATAAATATAAATGTAAATATAAGTATAAGTATAAGTATAAATACACATAAATAAATACTTATAAATATAAATATAAATATAAATATAATTATAAATATAAATATAAATATAAATATATATATAAATATAAATATAAATATAAATTTAAATATAAATATAAATATAAGTATAAATAAAAATATTAATTTGAATATAAATATTTATAAATATAAATATAAATATGTATAAATATAAATTTAAATATAAATATAAATATATATATTTATAAATATAAATATACTTTGTCGCTTGAGTACTCTCCCCGAAATCTTTAAGGAATTGTAGTTTTGGTATTCGGAATGCTAGATCTGCTATGAAATTTGCTATACGATCTATTTATGGTCGGTTAAGTAAAGCATTTTTGGAACTCAGCACTCCAAAGTCTTGCATAAGATCTGTCATAAATCATAAATATGTGTTGTTAAAAATTTACTTTCGGACTTCGTTTTCAAAGTTACTTAACAGATTATTTTAAATGATCGAACTGCTGAATAAAAATTTTGTAGGATCCTTTATAATTCATAATATAGAATTCATAGCAAAATAACAAATTTATAATCTAAATTAATTTTAATTTTTTTTCATTTATTCAAAAAAATCGAAGGTAATCGTTCCATATTGTGACAGCTGTCAGCCCTCGGAAACAACATGGCATCAGGTAGAGATTAATCTGGAGTAAAATAACAATACAATATTAAAACTACAATTTTTCAACACAAAAACATAGATAACATTGCAGTGTAATAAAAACGATGACACACCGTCACAGCTTATCAAACATGTTCAAATAATCCACAATTGTTCATGTGCTTCGTGCGAGAAAGGTAGTATCGGCTTGGCGAAATTTCCTGAAAACAATGAAGATTTCTACTTGCAACAAAGTGCCGATGCTGAATTACTGGATGTCTTGCAATCCCGTCCAAGCGAGTCGAATGCAAATAATCCGGAGAATGATCGTTCAAAGAAGATGCATTCGTTGCTCAATAATAAGCTGATAACTTTGCTGCGAAACATTCAAGTGAACAATTCTAACCATGATAAGGAGCAGTTGTTTGATTTGTTTAATGTTATGCAAGATCCAATTAAGCACAAGGTTAATGCTAAGAACATCATTGATTTTATTGAGACACTGCAAAGCAATAAAACCGATTTGGACACAACGAGGCTTACTGAGATACTTCTCAAATTCGAATACCCTAAGCATTTAAAGGGGGATTTTCCTGTTATTGCTGATGATGTCGAGGCAAGCGAAGCTGTAAAAGTTCCTGTTCCAGAGGCTTCGAACTCACTTGTAATTGGTGATGCTACTTCTAGTATCGGTAAAGAAGATTCATCACAAGAACGCCGCGTTCCCCTTGCTTTGTGGATTGAAAACCCAGCATCTAGTGAAATAACCATTCGAGAAGAAGACAAAAAACATTCCATGAACGAAGGAAATGACAATTCCGACAAAGAAGCAGAAAAAACTGCAAGTTCTGAGAACCACCATGATGCAGAAATACCCCCCCCTGAAATTGTTTCGACGGAGAAGGATGCAGCAATTGCTGCTGTTACTTTAATAAGGAAAGAAAAGCATCATGAAAAAGATCAATACCAAGAACAAGAAAAATCATCAGAACTAGACGCTCATAATCACTTGCATCATTCACCACACTTGCATTTACATCAACATCACATCAACGATAATATTGTCTCTTCGCATGGACATCTAGCTCGTGGGCCACATGGAGCTCTAGTCATTGAACCCGATAGAATTCACGAAGAGAAATTGGATGTTAATGCCCACGAATTAAAACCTAATCATGCTGGTACTTTGCTCAGCTATCACAGTCATTCGGGTGAAGGTAATGCACATTAATCACATTAAATTGTTTAGGTGGAATGTTTTTTTTTTTTTTTAATTAAATGTTATTTTAAATTATTAACTAGGTGTGCATATTTGAAGGAAATTTGAATTATTTTCGTTGTTTAGAAATGTATAAACATTATAAGAATTTTGGTACAAATATGTCCTAAAAGGACAAACATATCATTATACGGGCATGGGACCACTTTTCTTCTATTTCATTGTTTTTTTTTACGAATATTTTTTTATAAAAATGTATTCACTCTTATATACAATTCCAGAAGACCATAAATAAAACATAAATGCACTCCACTATTATCAAAATTCATTGATATTTGAATTTATGCTTCAATCAACTCGCTTCATATTTAATTTTTCAATTTTGTTTTAATTAACAGCATAGGTACTCATTTTTGTTTTCAATAAACTACTTGATTGTTTTTATTTAACGACAACATAAGAGAATTCATTTGCAGTCAACTGCATTTTTTGAACGTACATTTTGACCAAGGCAGCTAGTTAGCTTTTTATGTGACATACATTTAAAACTTGGAGCTTTACTCTAACCTATACCTTCAGTTCATCGTACAAAAACTATCAACAAAATTATTGTCTACAAAACACTCCTCAGTCAAGCTACAAGTCCTTAACGACTTGCAATTTGTATTTTAAAGAAATATTACTTATTTCTTTTCCAATTTTACAAGAATCCCTTTTACACCAAACGTTAAATGCAATTGTGCAGAAAATAAATAAATCATAGATCGTCTGATCATGCCCATTTTCTTTGTAATCCATTCAAACTTCGAACTTTGACATTAGCTGTCATATTTTACATGATAATGACATAAAAGGTTCGTTGAACACTTAAACCGACTTGTCAATTAATGATCAATAATATGAACATGCATCCCGTGGATATAATTCCCGGAAACTCTTCCATTCCTTTTTCACAAAACTTATCTGTTTGGTCCCTTACGTTCCTTTCTAGCGAACAAAAAGCTATTATCTACACAAAATTTTTATTTTCAATATTGTAGGTAGTATTTTGGTTTAGAGAAAATTAAAGTTGCGATTCTAACAATAAACATATTCGCTTATGAACTTAGTAAAAATTTAAACAAAACTTAAATTATCATAAGGATTAACGTAAGTTAACTGGAAATGGCTAAAAGCTACAAAATAAATTCCTGCCAAAAGGAGAATATGATACGAACATTTCTGAGGAAATGTATAGTTTCAAATTAGTAAAATATAAAAAAATTCTTTATAAACTTTATAACATACACCAAATTTAATAAAATTTTTTAATTATATTTTTTATTTTGGATAAAATTAATATATTTATAAATTTATATACTTAGGTACACTTTTAATTATAGTATTTAAATTTGACAATATATCTTTAAGTGTGTTTTTTTTTATTTTGTTCCGTATTAATAAAAGATAGTTCGTATATACTTATAAACATATACTAACATTTTTTAATCCTGTGTCTTATTCTTACATACAAATTAAAATGTTTTTAAGAACAACAGCTTTTGGAACTGCTTTTGAGAGGTTTCTTACCGACTTTAATTTATTTTACGATGTCATGTGTCATAAAGCATGACCTAAAAACTTGCAAAACGTAATGGAGCTTCAAACCTCGGGCCTTGAGAAGAAAGTTTACTCACACTTTTCTTAGTTTTTTTTATAAATTTAACAACATAGGGGAAGGCTGTGCTGCTACAAATAGATTCTGAAATACAACAAATAAAATTGTAGTGACGAAACAGTTGTCATCTGTCCAAGCCCAACAAAATAGATATATTCGGGTGTTGAACTCGAGCTTGCAATATTTACGATCTAAAGCGAACAAAAAGCTTGAGGTAATATTTCAGATTGCCTCTTAAGAATCCATTGTTTCTATTCAATATGGCAAAGTCGTCACGGCCAAACGCTATTTTAAAATTACTCAGTACTACAATGCTTCTTGCTTGTTTATGCGAAACTTAAATACTAATGTTTGTTGTTTATTTTATTGTTTTTCTTGAATTTAAATTCACGTTAAAATCATATATAAATTACTTACTTAAGGTGGCGCTACAGTCTGGGGCGGACCTGGGCCTCAACCAACATGCGTCTCCAGCCAGCTCGGTCCCTAGCTAGCTGTCTCCAGTTTCGCACACCAAGTTGGTTGAGGTCCTCACCCACATGAGTGCGCCACCTGAGTCGCGGTCTTCCTCTACTGCGCCGTCCCTCGGGATTGGATTCGAAGACCTTCCGGGCTGGAGCGTTGATGTCCATTCGCTCTACATGACCCAGCCATCTAAGCCGTTGGACTTTTATTCTGCTAACTAGGTCAGTGTCGCTGTACAGCCCGTACAGTTCGTCGTTAAATCTTCTCCTCCATTCTCCATCTATACGTACGGGACCAAAAATCACCCGAAGAATTTTTCTCTCGAAGCATCCTAAGACGTTCTCATCTTTCTTTGACAGGGTCCAGGCCTCAGCGCCATAAATGAGAACCGGGATGATGAGTGTCTTATAGATGGTGATTTTAGATGATCGAGAGAGGACTTTACTTCTCAATTGCCTTCTTAGTCCAAAGAAGCAGCGATTTGCAAGAGTTATTCTTCGTTTGATTTCAGCGCTGGTGTAGTTGTCTGTGTTTATAGCGGTGCCTAGGTAGACAAAGTCCTTAACTACCTCGAAGTTATAGCTGTCCATGGTGACGTTTTGTCCAAGACGTCGTTGTTGAATGTCCTTTTTCGATGACAGCATATACTTGGTCTTGCCCTCATTGACCACTAAACCCATCTTCTTCGCTTCCGTCGCAATGCTCAAAAACGCTCCACTGACATCACGCTTTGATCTTCCAATTATGTCAATATCATCTGCGTATCCGAGTAATTGGATGGACCTTTGGAAGAGTGTGCCTCTAGTGTTGACGGTTGAGTTTTGCACAATTCTTTCCAGAACGATATTAAAGAAGTCGCATGACAGTGCATCGCCTTGTCTAAAACCTTTTTTGACATCAAATGCATCGGTGAGATCTTTTCCGACCTTGATGGAGCAGCGTGCATTCTCCATCGTCATTCTGCACAAACGGATGAGTTTGACAGGGATGCCAAAACTAGACATTGCTCTGTAGAGCTCTTCCCTATAGATGCTGTCATACGCGGCTTTAAAATCGATAAAGAGATGGTGGGTATCGATTTGAAGTTCCTGGGTTTTTTCCAAGATCTGCCGTAGTGTGAATATTTGGTCGATAGTGGACTTTCCTGGTCTGAAGCCACACTGATAAGGACCTATCAGGTTGTTGACGAACGGCTTCAGACGTTCCCATAATATGGCAGAGAGGATCTTATACGCAATGTTAAGGAGACTGATGCCTCTGTAGTTGGCGCAATTTAGAGGGTCTCCTTTCTTATGTATCGGGCAAACTATGCTGAGATTCCACTCATCGGGCATGCTTTCTTCCGACCATATTTTGCAGATGAGTTGGTGCATGCTCCCTACCAAGTCATCCCCTGCTGCTTTGAATAGTTCGGCAGTGATGCCGTCAGCTCCAGCAGCTTTGTTTGACTTCAGCTTAGATATAGCTATCTTCACTTCGCCGAGGTCGGGTAGGCGGAATTGTTGATCTGCGTCGCCTAGGTTGAGTGGTTCTATCTCCCTTACAGCGGAATTCGATTCGTCATCGCCGTTATATAATTTGGAGAAGTGGTTTTTCCATATTTTCAGCATAGACTGCGGTTCTACAACGATATTCCCCTGATCGTCTTTACAGGCTTCGGTTCGTGGCTGGTACCCTTGGGAGGTTGTTTTTACCTTTTGGTAAAATTTACGAACCTCATTCCTGTTGTGACATCCCTCTATCACCTCGATCGCGCGCTTCTCATGCTCTCTTTTTTTCCGTCTAAGTAGCCGGTGCTCCTCTCTCCTCTTCTGCTCGTAGAGCTCGCGAGCAGCTCTGGTCCTCCTGTGCAGCGCCGTTTTGTATGCCTGTTGTTTCGCTGCGTGCGCTTGCCGGCATTCGTCGTCAAACCAGGGGTTTCGCTGTGGTGGACGTGTGAAACCTAGCACTTCAGAGGCGGCATCTCTGATGGCCGCAAGACAATGTTGCCACTGGTCTTCAATGCTTAATGCAGGCAGCATAGGACTCCTTAAGAGGTTACTTGAGACTCGATCGGAAAAGGACATGGCAGTCTCTTGCGATTGTAGCCGTCTAACGTCGAAACTTCTCACAGTACTTCCTTGTTTTGGCTTGGATCGGGATATCCGTAGCCGTACCTTGGCTACAACGAGGTAGTGGTCCGAGTCAATGTTGGCCCCTCGGAATGTTCGGACATCCTGTATACTGGAGAAGTGTCGTGCGTCGATCGCAATGTGGTCAATCTGGTTGACAGTTGATTGATCAGGAGATTTCCATGTCCCCTTGTGGATATTGAGATGTGTGAACTGCGTACTAGCCACCAGAACGTCTCGCCCCGCAGCGAAATCGATCAGCCTGAATCCGTTGTCGGAGGTGGTGTCGTGCAGGCTGTATCTCCCGATTGTGCCACCAAAGATGTCTTCTCTTCCTAGCTTGGCATTAAAATCTCCTAAGACAATTTTAATGTCATAGCCAGGGCACTGCTCATATGTCTTGTCCAAGAGCTCGAAGAATATGTCTTTGGTGTCTTCATCTTTCTCCTCTGTTGGGGCATGCGCGCATATTAGGCTTATGTTGGCGAATTTAGACTTGATGCGGATTGTCGTGATGCGCTCGCTCACACTGTTGAAACTCAAGACTTTTTGCCTGAGTCTAGTTCCAACCACAAATCCACACCCAAATAGACGCTGCCTTTGTTCTCGGTAGCAGTCGCCGTAGTATACATCGCAGTCTTTTAATATGCGTTTGCCCGGTCCATCCCATCGCACTTCTTGGATGGCGGTAATATCTGCCTTGCAGCAGTTTAGGGCTTCCGCTAGTTGTTCGGCTGCACGTGGTCTGTTAAGGGACCTAACATTCCACGTACAGATCCGAAGTTCGTTGTCCTTGTTTCGTTTGCTTGGGTTGTCAACAGTGAATCCGTCCGTATCCGAGGCTTGTTGGTGCTTCGCAACTAGAAAGGTTTTTACGTGGTCAGGAAGTCACCCCGACGGCACAACCCCCAACCTGGAGGGCCAGATCCTTTATATAACTCCAAGGACGGGGAGCCGGATAAACCGCTCTTTATAGGCCTGGGCTCCGAATAAGTCGTAGAAGCCCTATAAGGTGTTCACTAAGTAGTTCAACCTTACTGGAACTGTAGACGCCACCGTTGATTCCATCTCGAGAATTCGTCCGCTGCCGTCTGGATAAGGAGAGGTGCCTTAGTGGAAACACCTCTCCCCCCCTCTCTCGTTTGCTGCCCCCAACAACTTTCCACTGGGGTTAGAACCCAATCTCCAGTTGAGGTAGTAGGCACCCGATGTTCACCGCGGGGAGGTGAGAGTAGGAGTTGATAGACAGAGGTGGGTTTTGAGAAAAACCTGTGGACGCTTGTGTCCTCTTGAATGCACATGTCTACCATTTGAACATCATATATAAATTAATAAATTTTATATTTCTAACAAGAAATCGAAAGCATGAATATACAAAAAAGATTTGGCAAACATTCATTCGTTACCTGGGGCCCTACTCTGAACTTTGTTTCGAAAATCAAAATTTCCGAAAACGAATATTTTGCACTCTCTATTTCGAAAGCGGAATGACATTTGATACTTTAGAAATGACAATACCAAAAGATGAATTTTTATACCAGGCAACTCGTTTTTGGAATGTCAAAAGCTTTGCAAAACGGAAAATTTGTTTCAATATCTAATGTGATAACGAAATTGAATGTGTGTATCTAAAAATGTTATTTTTTTTTTAAATCTTAATGAAAATAACATATTAAGATAATAAATTTAATTAAAGGGATACAGGGTAAGACTTTTGCTTTTTGATTATGGTATTCGGGATTTCTGAAAAACATCCAAGTATAAATGAAGACATTGATGATACGAGATGAAATTTTGGCACCATTCAAGTATTTAAAGCTAGAAGGATCAGGCAAAACATCCAAACTAACCATTTCTTGAACAATCAGAATTATTATATGATGGAAACTGAAGACCGCAATTTTTGTCGTATTTCATTCAATTGTTGTTATAAAGAGTACAAACGCTATTTTAGCCATTGGTTTAAAAAACACACAAGTAATTAAATTAGTAAAAATTTCTGTCAAAATATCAAAGTCCATCAAGTGCCAAACGTAATAACGTCTAAGAATGAAAATCCCTTTCGATATTCCAATAAAAATCAAATACTTATCCACAGCAGGATTTTAATTTACTTTTCAGTAAAACCTTTCAGTAAATTTTTTTGTTTTACATTTTTGAACCTGTTTGAACTTTACGTTTTGAGAAAAACATAATTGCAATAAGTATGATGAATTATAATACCAACAATCATTTTTTTTTTTTTTTTTCAAAAAGAAAAAATGTATTTGAAGTTAAATTTATTTAATTTATTCATTTAAAAATTTGAATGATGAAATTTCATTTTTACTGAACAGCTGACTACTAAATGATAAAACAATTCCATTTCGTTTTGATCTTGGCGTTTCTATTTTGTACTATTACGATCGCATTATTGAAAAATAACTGATTAAAATCAACAGGAAAAAGGAGACACAAAGCTCCAGGTTACTTGATAATATAATTTGATGATGTACATTTACTGATTGCTATAAACGCTCATCAGTAAAACATTTCAGATTCCTGATGTTTCAATTTTTACTGATGGATTTCAAAAACACTCTAGTATACAGAGTGTTTTTGATGGATTCTACAATTGGTCCCTTTTGAACTTTTGTCCGCAAAAAAAGTCACGCACACATTGAATCAACTAATGAGATCAGCTGTGCGTTTTACCTTATAAGCAAACCAAAAAATTTGCTATATACAATGGGCGCGTTCACTTAACAAAGGACTATACAATCCTCTTCGTTCGTGACCACAGACAAAACAAATACCATAGAGGAAATATAATTATCTAGAGTCCCGACTTAATGGGTTTGCTCTCGTTCGGCCTACAAGCTAAATTGAGAGGATTGTGTCAATAAGGATAAGTATGTGTTAGTTGTCCCGTGCATTTCTTATGTGAAAATCCATTATGAATGTAGTTGTATGGAATTTGTGCCCATATTGCTCAACCGCGGGGGAAAAACTATGAGGTGAACTCAACCGTTCAAAAAAGAGATCCGTTGAATTCAACAATTGAAAAATTAATGCAATATTTTAAGAAAAATTAATTTTGCAACTTCTTTTTAGTGAAAACTGTGCTAAAACTAATATTTGACTGCTTTTGGCAAACAAATTCTATGATTTTTATGAAAAGTTTCACTAAAAACAGAAAAAATCATGCAGAAAGTATAGGCGCACCCTAGAACTGCAATGCGGACGTGACCCAATTGGAGTTGTTCCCAGTTTTGACAGATCAACAGCAAGGTGAGTATTTTGACAACGAAAATTAAAAGGAAAACAAAATACAATTAATAAAAACAAAGTTGTTCATAGTACTCCTGATTAATTGTTTCATCTATATTTTATAAACAATTTCATACAAAATGATCCGAAGTAAACTTTTTCATCGATCTAAAACGTGCCTTCATCATATCCGAAGAAGTATTTCCCAACGTAACTTATTGCCTCTAGCTGATAGAGGATTCTTTCAGGATCTCTTTCCAGACACCGCTGGGTAAGTCGTATATTGTTTTGTATGTTTATAAAAACTACAAGAAATCGTAATGAATTACATTCTGTTCTTCTTGAAACGGTAGTCCGGAAATAACAAAACTTTTCACAAGTTAACAACAAACGATCTACGCCGGCTTTGATCCAACTACCGATAGTCTACACGTTGGAAATCTCCTGGTAATAATGGGACTTCTGCATTTCCACCAAAAAGGACACAATTGCGTTAGAGGAGCTACGGGTCTTATCGGTGATCCTAGTGGCAAAAAAAACAGAACGAAACCAACTAGTGTCGTCGGTCATTGAGACAAATTAATTGCTATAGAAAAACAGCTTAATAGAATATTCAAGAATCATCAGGATTTACTTTGGGACACGAGTAAAAACAAAACTGACCTATCTCCTATTAGGTAACTATAATAGAAACCTAATGAGCTTTAAAAACTCAATCGTTTCGATAATATTTCTTTCAGAGTCGTCAACAATGCATCATGGTACGAAAATTTGAATGTAGTGGACTTTGTTGCCAATATGGGAAGACACTTTCGAATGGGATCAATATCGTCATTCCAGTCGCGACTTGAGAGTGCAGCTGGAATGAGATTTACCGAATTCACATATCAAATTTTCCAAGCTTATGACTGGTTGCATTTGCTTCGAAATACGATTGTCGCTTCCAAATGGGGGGCAGTGACCAAATGGGCAACTTAATGACTGGCCACGAACTCATCAGAAGAGTAGAAAAAAAGAAATCAGTATATTGAATGACACTGCCTCTTGTTACCAATGAAGAAGGAGACAAGTTCGGAAAATCTGCTGGCAATGGTATTTGGCTGGACGAAGAAAAAACGTCGCCAGAAATGCCAGATTCTGAAGTCGAGAAGCTTCTCAAGTTGTTCACTTTTATTCCACTGAAAGAAATTGCATTTCTCATGGAAGAACACAAAAAATCACCAGAGAAGTGAAAAGCACAAACGATTCTAGCTGAAGATTTGACGCTTCTAGTCCATGGAGGTGATTTTTAATAAACAAATAAATCACTTCTTTTAGCTATTTAAGTTTTTCTCATTCCAGAGGCGGGTCTAAAACAAGCGGAAATAGTCACAGAGGTGCCATATAAGGGCAATATTGAAGGACTAGGTTAACTGAATTACAACGAAATTCGATAGGTTTCCAGAGCCTGAACTATCCATTCTTGATCTGGCATTTAAAGCTAAATGTTTTACAACAGAGAGTAAGTGAAAAGTGTTATGTTTTTGCTTGAGGTAATTTATTTTAAAATTAAAAATCTTCTTTCAGATGATGCGATGAGAATCATCACAGCTGGAGGGTTCTATATCAATCAAAAGCGAACTCAAAACTTCTCCGAAGTTATTCCCAATGGCATTCATGTTCTTAAAACTGGTCTTTCATTGCTTAGGGTCGGAAAAAGGAATTTTTATATGTATTGTTAAGTGGTTAAAGTAAAAACAAAGATACTTCAGATGCTGTGTTAAAGGTTAAATACATTTTTTTGTTGTTTTCGAATTGTTTGAGTTTGGTTTTCTAACAAACATGCCAAATATCCATATGCAATGATATGGATTCTTTAAGAAGCATTTTTTGAGAAAGGCCATTCGACGTTTTCTTAGTCATAAGCTAATTGAAAATAGTCAATTTTAAAAGCAAATGTAGTTTATGTGTTTCGTTCCCATTTTCATATTCAAAACTTTAAGACCAATGTGTACCTGTATCTCCTCTTAAATCCTTCCCAAATTTTCCTAACGCTCACACTGTCTTTTAAAAAATTATATAAAGGTATTTTATAACCCCTTCAAAACCTGTAAGTTATAAAAAAAAGCTTTGTAACAGCTAATAATAATAACTAATGAAATATCAGCTTTTACATATATAATTTAATTTCAAACAACTATATTATATTCCATTCCTGACAACATTACTAGCACATAGGAACGTCATAAGTCACTAGGCCCTAGTTTTCAACGAATTTTTGCGCCACCTAATTGATTTTAATTTTATTATAGCTATTGGATATACTCGTAACATACATACGTTTTAGAGGCTATTCAAACTCATGAAGTAACTATTTTTCAAAAATTTTTGTGATGGTTTTCCAAATACGTTTAAATTTTTTCAAAACTTTGGGTAGAGTCAAATGAAAACACATGAGTCTTCTCATAACGAACATACAAATTACGAAAACTAAGTCAAATACTAAAATGATTTAAACTGTACCTTAAATGCAAAGATACATCTGTACTTTGCAAAATCATTTTGTAAAGTTAAGGGATACGTTGTGTACGAACGTGAGGAAAAAAAAAGTTTTTAATTTTGTTGAATTGAACACATGCTTCAATAAAGAAAAAAAAATCTACTTAATTCAGCTTTTTTCTTTTATTATTTGCGAGTTGATCACCATATCCTCCTTCTATTTTTGTGACACCTCTATCGTCAACGCCTGCGGCAGCTATGACCGCTGAGATGGGGGCAGATGTAGCCGATCATGGTACAGCAGCAATTGAGGACAGAAAGATGCATGTTTTAGTTCACAATCCACAAAAATTGTATTCTTATTCTTCCAACAAAAATGTACACACAATGTCCAGCGTCTGTGATTAAAAACATTGATATTATTTTGATAGGGAATATGGTATAAAAAACTTACTTGTAAACAGCGGCCTTGATTTGAGCAAAGCTTTGCCTTCCGGATTCCTTGAGAGAAGTTGCATCCTGCATTATTGGCAGCATCTAAATGAAAACAAAGACTATACAAAAAATCAATAATTGTTACACCTGCAATTTGACTTACTTTATCGTTTATTCATTGAAATGGACTTGAATTGCTTCATTGTAAAGGTTTTTGCTCTGAAAAATATCAAATTACATATATTAAATATCTAAACAATTAACAAGAACTTACTCTTAAAATCCGAAACCCATTTTTTTGTTTTGCAAAATTGATTGTCATTTTTGACAGGTCACAAAAATTCTATAAGTTCTTTGTTAAGTAAAATTGGATTAGATTTAAATAATTTATCTGAATTGGCAATTTTATTTTTCCTCTCACTAGACTTAAAGTAATTATAACACTTTTGTAAACCTACTATATTTTTATATTATTGTTCTTTATTGTACTATTCGTACTAGAATGTCAGCTTGTTAGACTTGACCATTGCTTATTCCTTCAATTTCACTGAATGTTTGAACAACAACAACAACTTAAAGGTGCTACCACTCATTGTTTTGGCTGGAGATATAGCTATTTCGTGCTTTGCCACTTTTGCACTCATCAGTCTCCTTTTTGTGGTGCTGAGCTTTAATCCAATTTTATTTGAAAAACTTTTTATGCACACCATAGGTTTCGAACCCACGCATATCAGATTTGCTCAGTCTTAGAAGTCGTGTGCGCTACCAGAGAGAAAAAACTAATCGAGAGAGCCAAACTTCCTCGTCTCCGTATCTTCGAAACCTCTTACTCTCATTTTGTATAGCGTGTTGAATTCGTATCGATGTATATATGTTTTCACCTCGGAGAAGTGTACACAAAAAAACATCAGTTCCGGGAAATGCGACATTTCTCATTTTTGTTTATTGATAGGCAAGAAGGCTATGTTTTTTAAAGTCTCATTATTATATTTGTAATTCTCATGATTTTCTTTCTTTAATTTTACTAACATCTTGTCGTTTTTATATCTACAAAAATACTCCTATAATTCAAATTAACTCTAGCAAATTATTTTTGTTTGTCAATAAATAACGGAAGAAGTTATACCGGTAGTTCGTGGTGAATTTGTTTTTCTCTTCTCTTTCTCTGAGTTACAGATAGATGGCATTAACAACCAAAACAAGAAAGGATGTGTGCAGAAAGAGTGTAACAAGGTTTTTTAGACTAGACTTTATTTGTATATTTGAACGAGTAGGTACATGTTTTTTATAAATGTAGGTATGTAATGTTTATTTCAATAGTAATACCTTAACTACTAACTTAACTACTGTATTATCTAAAACATACTGCATTGAATTATAAAAGGCGGAAATAATAAAGTTCTACAGTTTACCAGGAATATTTATATAAAATATCCATAGCTTCTGCAATTGCGGTATCAATCGATATTTTCTGGAACAGTGTTAACGTAAAATTTATCTATCATAAATTAATTTTTCAGATTTTTTATACACCAAAAAAATCAATTATGAAATTTGGCTGCGATAATAATTACTTGAACACAGCATTTTCTATGTTTATAGTTATTCAGGTTTAGACCTTAATTTTGATTTGCATTTATTTATGAATAGCCTAAAAAGTTTAGCAAACATGTATGAATAAGCCACAATGCACTTTCAGAAAAACTATAGTTAGAACTTTCCCTCACAGATTTTTCCTTATCGCTATATAGCTGAAAGATAAGATATAAATAGTTAGTTACTGTAAAAAATAGTTACTGGAAAAATGATGCATAAGACTTAAATTTTGGTTGAAGAACAAATTTATATATTCATTTCACAAAACCACTGACCTAGCGATAATACAAATATTTTTACTTTTGTACAAAAGTACTTTTCGGCTTATGTAGTTAAGCCTTTAAAAGCAACACACTACCTTAGTTGAAAGCAGTAAGAATAGCGTATTACCTATTCACAAATCTTATGCAATGAAAATTGGCAACAGAAGTAACAAGTTGACGGTCTTTTTATTTAGTCTCTACTTAAATCACTTATTTTCAGCATTTTGGAAATGTCGTGAGTAATGTTAAGAAAATAAACAACGAGTACAAACAAATAAAATAGGAATGGAAAAAAGAGATGAGTATATAAAAATGTTTTCAATGTTCCTGCGTTGTTTTATTTTCATGATCCATGTTTACATTCTGTAACTCTCGTTTTCAATGTTCCTGCAACTCTCGCATCGACAAAATTAAGTCGATAAACTCTGAAAATTGAAACAAATCTGAGTTTTTTTTACATTTTTCAATGTTCTGACCAAAAATTAAACGCATAAACGCAGCTAATAATAAAAAAATAATAGTTATAGTGCTTTAAGAGTTTTATGTTTCTAGGTCCTAATTCTCATTGGACTGTTGCACCACCTAATTTATTTTACTTACTTAATGATTAAAACTGCCTTCAAATAACTATCTAATATTTCTCTAAATGCGTAATTTAGAATTGTTTATAAATTTTCATTGTTCTGGCACCTAACAAGAGTAATCAATTTCACTTCATATTCGAATGATATTACTCCCAAACGAACACAATGTAAAAAATAAAAAATAAATTGGGTGGCGCAACAGTCCGTTGAGAACTAGGGCCTAGTGACTTACAACTCTCAACCATTCCTGTGTGCGAGTACTGTTGTCAGGGATGGGGAGGACCTACAGTTTTACGCCGAATCCGAACGGCTAATTTGAGAAAGCACTTTTCATGACAAGAATTACTCTTGGAGAATTTGTCAATTCCTCGCAAGAGGCAGTACCCGTGAAAAAAACTTTAGATGGCATAGGCAGGGATCGAACCCAAGACCTCTGGCATGACAGTCCAACGCACTTACCATCATGCCACGGGTACAACGAACACAATGAGAGTACCAAAAAGTTGGTCATACACAATTTTGAATTTTCTTTGAACACCTCTGAACAGCTGACTACATAGGCCATTTTTTAAAGGTGGTCGCCATTTTTCAAAGGTGGTCGCCATCGCCATTTTACAAAGGTGGTGAGCAGAGAGAAAAAAGAGAAAAGTTTTTTCTCTCTGGTGGTGAGTATGCACACAAACTTGCATAAGTATTTGTTCCCACCATTTTTTTTATATGGAGTTAATACATATGCAAGTTAGTGGCCAAATCATAGTTTGTAGGAAAAAGAGAGCAACCGTCGAAGTTGGTTCTCTCTATTAGTTCTTTTCTCTCTGACGAGGATAGCTCATTTGATTACTAAACGGCACATAGCAAGACAAGACTAAACGGCCTTAGTAAGACAATTTTCACTCCTACTGATCTGGCTGTTATTTCCAAAGCCTACATTCACTTACATATTTGGCCATTTGGCAACGGCCTAGTCACTGATAAAGCTTCGGTTCCCATCGATCACCGAGATCAAGCATCAGTGAGAGTGGTTAGTAGAAAGAGGGGACCGTCTCGAAACCTACCGCGTGCTGTTGTCATGTGTTCTTTCTGTGTTGTTCTTTCTCCTCTGTTCTTCTGTCTTGTATTAATGTCTTGTGTTGTTATCACCTTATATAGTCTAGTCGCTCAAGGTGCTGTGTCTCTACTCTGTACATTTATGTGCTGAGTAGTATGTAATGTAATGTAATGTATATTTGGCCAGGTGCCTTTAAAACAAGTTAAACTGAAACAATTGCGTCGGTTGAACACCACCTCAATGTCTTATGCCTGTCGCTGGCTTACCCATAATTTTTTAAACAATGTTCTGCCAATTGCATTTCCCTCCTCAAACAATAATAATATTACTCTCACTTCCCAGGATGCTCATCAGCTTAGTCTTGAGCTAAATTTGGGACGTTCTGTCAAGTATAGATATTCTTGTTTTAATCACACATCGATAATGTTGAATGCAACTCTATCTTCCCCTCTTGTTTTAATACTCAAAGCTTTACGACTATACCTTCCGTATTTTCCTTAATCTTACACTTTGTTTAAACTTTAAACATCTTAAGGGCTGGTGCTTATGAAAATTAAAATAATATTCTCTCTCGCTCTAATATAAACTCTCATTTGGATTACATCTCTCCATTTTGCGACACTAGCGATAAATACGTTATGTGGTCGCCCTACAAATCTCATCTACGAGAAAAGTTGACGCAACTGCAGAGTCCGTGGCCTACTCGGACTGGCAAGTAAAACAAAAAAAATGTGTACAATTAATCAAAGAAAAAAAAACTATACGATCGGCATTGTTATTATAAGCTTTTATTGCCTCAGTTTGATGATTATGCGTATTGGTATTTAGAATTGTATTAGCTATATGATTTGGAATGTTAAAAGAAAAAAGGATTTTGTTAAAATTAAAAAACTTACAATATTAAAATTGTTCAATTAGAAATTAAAATTTTGTATAGCTATTAAGTTCAAAAATAAAATAGTTAGGTGAAATTTAAAAAATTTAACATTCATCATGGTAAAATTGATTTCGCAGTTTCTTACTGATCTTTCACATACTTGCTTGCTAAGCGAATCAAAAACACTAGTAAAGATATAAATCCTCGGTAGCCATATTGGTTTGCCTATAAGCTAAACTGGAAACTGGCCTCATAAAGTATTTCTTAGTGTGCGTGTAATTTCTCCTCTAATTTATGAAATTTAGGCCGTGTGTGAATTGCGTTAAAATTTGCGTTAAAACTTCTACCACGATTAAAATTTGACGTCTTCTTTGAAGTGGGATCAAATTTAGCCATTTGCTGTGTGAATTGCGTTAAAACAATTATTTTAACCAAGATTTCTGCGCAGGTTAAAAAAATTTCCCTCGATAATTTAAGAAATTTCCCTGAACAAAAATTGGTTTTCTTTTTCGCGGAAAAATAATTTCTCTTACAAAACATATTTTTAAGAAAACAGGGTTAATAAAAAGTCTCTAAAACTAAAAAAAAATATTTTTTATTTATTGTTCTCGATTCTAATGTCATATTTTAAAACAACAGTCAAAAATATTCAAACAAAATTCCCATTTTGATTAATTGATTTATTCGGTGTGGTAACACTGAATAATTTAATGCAAAAGCAAGAGCAAATTTCTCTATCAATAGAAACGTCAAATTTTAACACACTTTAACCTGCTCCACAGCTCAATAAATTTTAACCCATTTAATTCACCTCATTAGTGTCAAATTTTAACGCTGGTTAAATTTTAACACACATTTTAACGCAATTCACTCACGGCCTTACCCTAAAAACTCAGTAATTGTGTCTATGGATGCGTGAAAACACGTCAATTTTTCTCGTTGGATTCGTCCACATTACAAATACAACAATGTAAACAAATGGGTTTTGGAGGGTGATACGTACGAAGGATTTATATCTTCATTTAGAGTGTTTTTGAAGCGAATGTTCATTCCTTTCCAACTACCTTAAACTTCTCTTCATCATATACAATTCCTATATCTTCGACTTCCTCATAAATCTTTCCTTTAATTCTATCTTTTTGATCTTAATCCTGCTCCTCTTCCTGACCTGTATCCCCATCCTCTTATTTCATGTTTTTCACACTCACCGCAGTGTCCACACTTTGTACTGAAATAAAATGTTCATTACAAACATATTGCTATGTGGCACTACTGGCTAGATAACTAAGTTGTCGGCAACTTAAAGTTACTGGAAATTGATCCGAGTTGCTCTGGAATCTCTGCCGCAGGCAACACTGAGCAACTGTAGGGTGTTTACCCTAACTCGGGTATTACACAGAGCATGTATTTAATGCGCATTAATCGACTATTTTGTTTTGAAGTGTCATTTGGTGATGAGCGCATTGCTACACGAAGACTTTTCGGAGGTTTAAGCCTGTGCATTATTTTGACAGATATATTTTATTTCTACTTTTGTTGTTTCCTTCGTCCACTTGAATTCACTTTTATTTCCCATATCGAAAAAAATACGAAGAAAAGGAAAGACAAAAGTCAAAAACATGCAAGGAATAGCTTGCACGTGCATGCCGAGACAGATTTATTTCTATTTCATTTTTTATATCTTCCTTTCTCTTTCACACTTAATTGATGCAAGAAAAAACATGCGCTGTGTACTACCGAACTAACTCACCATGCAGCGTTTACTGCCACGTTATTGTTAAATGTTTTCCTCAATTACCGAAGCATATACATTCTGCTTGAAAAAAATTGTCAATACAGGGAAGAATTGAATAACCGCGTTTTATATTCCCCGTGATCCAGATCAGATCATATATTTATTGCAACAAAGTGAAATTCTGCTTTATGCTAGGATCTGCTTTTGTGAAACACAAATAGGTTTTTCTATTTTACACCATGTGGCATTTTGTCTCGTAAGAGGAAACAGTGTTTCCATAATACTATTTTATTTTTCTAAAAATTAAATATTTTGTTAATTCCATAACTTAAAAGACGCTGGGGTGCGACCCACACTGATAACTTCCCACCCCGTCTGTCGATTAGGGTTTCGTGTTTTGTTTAAAAAGTTGTCAGTATTTTGCATATGCTGAAATAATTTGATTTCAAAATCAATTTTCGTTCACTAGATTTTTAGTCGAAAACCAATTTTTACCAATTTTAGTAGCATTTGCGTACTTTTTTTGTAAATTTAATTTTTTTATGAAAAAACTGACTGTTGGATTAAAAAAATGTACTTAATATCGAAAACAATATTTTCTGTGAGAAAAAATTAGTTTTAAGTCAATGTTTTTAATTTTTGAAAAGATGTTTGAATCGAAATTAATTTAATTTTTTTTTTTCAAAATTTTACCAAATGTTGAAAACAATATTTCTTATAAGATACAATTAGTTTCAAGCTATAATCTCAAATTTTTGAAAAGATATTTGATTCGAAAATCAATTTTTACCAACTTTTAGTAATGTTTTGTTTAGGTTTTTATTTTTTGTAAGAAAACTGTCGATTCGATTTTACAGAATGTCGAAAACAATATTTCTTATAAGACAAAATTAGTTTGAACCCAATATCTCAAATTTTTGAAGAGATTTTTAAGTCGAAAATCAATCCTGTCAATTCGATTTTTCTTAAAATTTTTCCAGATGTTAAAAACGTTATTTTTTGTTGCATAAAATTATTTTGGAGAATCAATCAATCAATTTTTGTTCGTACAATTTTCGAGGTGACAGTTATTTTTTCCAGTTTTTTGATTTATAAAAAAAAAACGTTAATTGGATTTTAGTCACACATTAAATTTTCAATAATTTTAGGATTAATCGATATTATTGTTTCTGGCATCTGACATTTTCTTGAATATATGAAATGTTTGTGAAGTCATTGGGGGCATTCACTAAAATAGCGGCCGGCTACATAGTTAATGCATTCTCATTGGCTAAATGCACAAAATTTGTTTGAAATTTCCCCACCGATGTAGTGTAAAATTTTTTTTCTGTGCACACTGATTTTGATGTTTCACAATCAGCTGCTCGGTAAAAAAAAATGAATTTAAAATGGAATTAATTGTTCTGAACAGAAATTTGAATTGAAATCTATAACTAAATCATTGAATTTTCCATTAGAACGATTAAGATTATCATAATGAATCTTCGACCTCAGGTTTCATTTGACAATCGCAAGGAACTAAAGTAATGTTACGTAATGTGACTCCAAACGGAAGCTCTAGTTCAAATTTGTTGAACATTTGCTCAACAGTTGTAAAAAAGTCAACAAACAAAATACATTTGCTTTTGGAGGGATTCCCATTGGTTATTATAGGCTGTGTAAGCTACTTCCGCGATGAATTTAATTTTTTCGATTTTAAAACTCATTTTTCTTATTTTGAGAAAAAATAACAGCTGCTTATGACACAAGTGCCATTTTAGAAATGTCATATTGGAAGTGTCATTCAAAGCAACCTCGAAGCAGGCCCAACGTAACGCAGACGAAGCTGAAGCGAGTTTGTGTTTCAGCCATAAATCCTCGGTAGACATCTTGGTTTGCCAACAAGCTAAACCAGAAATCAGACTCATAAACTTATTCTTAGTATGCGTGTAATTTCTCCTCTAATTTATGAAATTTCCCTAAAAAACTCATTAGGTAATTCTATGTATGCGTGAAAACACGTCAATTTTTCTCGTTGAATTCGTCCACATTACAAAAACAATAATGTAAACAAATGGGTTTCGGAGGGTGATACGTACGAAGGATTTATATCTTCATATAGAGTGTTTTTGCACTGAAATATAATGTTTTTGCTTTATTCAAAAACCCAGCCAAATCCGAATCCGAACGCAAGTAGAAGTCTTTTATGTGATGTTTTATGGAATATGGATAATAGTTGTTGGTGCGTTAAGCTACCTATCTTTCGCCTTAATTAATTTTTCTCTTTCAAGAGACGGAGATGAGCGTTCTTGATATTATATCCCGTCCGTTCGTTCAAGAAAAGAAAAACAAACGTCGCTTGTCGTGATTAATTTTTGTAAACTAAATTTATCTCAAATAAAAAATCACAGATAAGAGAAACAATAAATCCAAACAAAACTAAGAAAAGTGGTCTTCAACTTTTTTGTGTCCATTTTTGTGTGGACCAGATAAATAAAATAAAGAATTAAGTGTCTATGCCTATTAAACCAAGTGCGTGAGTTCACTGTTTCGTTTGTTCGATGCGATGATTGTGTGTTTGTATTGATAATGAGGAGATAAGGTATCCCTTATAGCTTCCTCTCTTAGTTCCTCGAAATGTTAAATTATTTAAACACCAGAAAATTTTCGTTCATTTTCCAGCAAAAGAAAGAAAACAAAACGGGTAAGCGTGTTTAGTTAGACTAAGGATCTACTTCTTATGGCAATTTAATTTAAGTAAGGAAAGATAAATTATTAAGAACTCAGTTTTAAGGAATTTCTTTTTTCAATGGGTCCATTGTGATATTTTATTTCTGTATTCGTTTTTTTTTGTTGCCAATTGTAATCGTTCCCTTTCATTCCTTATATTTGATCATTGAAAATAAAAACAAAACTAAAAAAGAAATATGCAAGCCCAGGGTGTCATTGTACTCAATGATTACTATCAGCTTGGTGTTTTGTTTGCTGATGCTGCATTTATACTTCCTAGCCTGTGGGTAGGTAGATACGGAAATAGCTAAAAGGAATTAAGGAGAGACAAAGGCAATAACCAGAAGAAGATGAGAACTGGCAAAGTAATACTCTTTGTTTGAATTGTCCATAGCTAGAAAGAAATCGGGATAGAGAGCTTTTGGTAGCTCCAAATTAACTTTTATCATTTGCGTTGTTTAATTCAATAAGTTTATTAATTTAATACAACAAATACATCAAATAATTTTAATTTTTGTAATAAGTTATTATGTCGACTTCCTCTCAACAAAAAATGCATCTGTTTTGAAAAAAGAAAAATCGAATAGAGGTGTTTTCATTAATTTTAACTTTGTACAAATATTCTCATATCCTTAAAGGAATTTTCGTGAGCCATTTTGAAGGGTTTCTTCGTTGCGGTAACTAACAAAAGTTCAGAGTGGATAATTTCAGTAAAATTCATAACAATTTCATAAGCCTAAGTTGACAAGAATTTAAATGACCAGAAATAGTTCAAAGTCACGACTGCAAGTGTTATCAAGCTCGCCGATTATACTTGATGATTTAGATGATCATTTATTTGCAATTAATTAAGAAACGCTTTAAAAAACACCACATTCCATATAGGCATAAGAATGTTATTCTGCAATCAATGTCAAGGTGTAAATAAAAAAGGAGTACTTAGGTATGTAGGTACTTTGAGACAAAATATTTATCAATTGTGGATTTATGTATTTAAAGATTACGCTGCTGGACAAAATTAGGTTTTTTTTTCTGTTCCACAAACAAAACAATACTTTTTCAAAGGATTAAGATGTCCTAATATTTAATATATATGCAGTTAAAAATGCTAAACTCCATCAAAAACGAGGTTTTTAAGCCTAAGTTTAATCTCAAAATATCTCTTAACAATACATTTAATGATGATTTTGCAAAGTACAAATCTTTCTCTTAATTCAAATTATTTTGGTATCTAACTTAGTTCTTAGAAATTCTCATAAGTTATGACTTATGAGTCTTTATATAGAGTTCTGAGCCAGCCTTGAATTTAATACTTTCATAGTTTCGAAAAATACGTTTTGGAGTTAAATTTTAGTTCTAATTTCGAAACCAAACTTTATTTTTAACTATTTGCTCAAGCTTTAAAAAAAAACCCGTTTTCAACATTATTTTCATATTTTATAATATATTTCAAAAACTTTATCTGTTGAAAACCGTTTTTGCATGAATGGCTTAGCGTTTCTTTCAGAATTTTGTAAGACAAGTGAGATCCAACAACTAATGAAGATTTTATATCATATCAAATAATATAAATATTTCAAGTGAATATTTAAGAAAAGGATTATACCTAGATATGGAAAACCATCATGGATTTTATTGAAAAAAATCTACTTAATAAATTTAAATAGCCTCAAAAAGCGACCAGTGTTATTAAAACATTAATGTTTGCTACTAGTTAGTCTATGCTCATCTTAATATTCGAGTGTGTTCATTTGTAGAAGATAGTACAATAGTCTGTGCAGCCATAAACGTTTTTATTATGTCATGTAAGTTAAATGTAAAAGATAGTCAGTCCTAATAATGTCTGACAATTTTATACCAATGAGCTAAAAATTAGATTAGTAGAAAATCTACCCGTAGCGTGATGGTTAGTGCGTTGGACTGTCATGCAAGGGGTCTTGGGTTCAATCCCTGCCTGTGCCACCTAACTTTTTTCACGGGTACTGCCTCTTGCGAGGAATTGACAAATTCTCCAAGAGTAATTCTTGTCATGAAAAGTGCTTTCTCAAATTAGCCGTTCGGATTCGCCATATAAACTGTAGGTCCCTTCCATCTCTGACAACATTACTCGCACACAGGAATGGTTGAGAGTTGTAAGTCACTAGGCCCTGGTTCTTCATGGACTGTTGCGCCATCTAATTTATTTTTATTTATAGAAAATCTACTAATCTTGACCGATTTCCAATAAATTGTGGTCGTACTCGATTGTTAAATACCTAATGGATGTTGAACTTTCAAGATGAGACACCTGGCTATACCTGTTTTCTTCATCTTCAATCTAGGGGGTGATACATAAGCAATGCCCGTATGTCTATATTCTATGTATTCTAGAGCCATCCGATTGTCCGACAAAAAAAAAAAAAACAAAAAGTTTTAGGATGCCTTTCAGTGGCAAAGACGATTTGTCCCATAGGTAATCAAAATAATGTATTTTTCGACGTTGCTTGGTTTTTCTTCTTTAAACTTGATTGGGCATTCTCAAGGAAGCCTTCACATCCAGCTGCTCACTAAATTGTGACCTGTTAGGATACCAATCAATAAGGGTAATTGAGGCCTGTTTAGTTGTAAAATATACGTATGTATATTATTTTTTCTTTGGAAATGTTCGACCATAGTTTTCTCGAAATCAAACAAGTGTGACTGGGACTGGCCATCTTGCTTGCAGTTTCGAGACAACTTTTGGTGAATGTTACTATTTACTTGTTCTAAGGGTGTAAAAGACAATTTTTGGCTACCTTTGACTGTGATTGACACTTGACTATATATAAATATGTCCAAGTTTTTGTTAATAAGATAGTAAGAAGAGAGGGCTTTAGCGGCTTCAGAAATGGCAAGACACTGTAAGGGGCCAGTTATTGCTGTCATTGAAATCAAACCGGAACATTTTTTGATTGGATATTTGACTGTGTTTCCCGCTGATTAGAAACGAAAATTATATACTGATCGATTGAAAATCACACAAAGAATTTTGTTGGAGAAAAACAAGTTGAATTGCGTAGTTATTTTTTGCTAAAAATGTATTTTTCTATTTTCCGGACGGAAAATCATTTTCCTGAACAGCTGGTACTTTTATGTTCAAAAGTGAAACAAATCGTTCCACTGATTTGGGTTCCAAATTCACACAATTCCAATGAAAGATTTCTGTCAGTAAAAATTTCTCGGTGCATTTCAATTAGGAATTTTTTTTCAATGACAGAAATTTTTAATGATAGCTATAAACGACCTGCCAAAAAAATTCCAACGATTGGTTTCAATGATGAAAACCAATGACAGCTATAATTGGCCCCTAATAGTCTGCAAGCTTTTTTGATGAAAATATACCAGATCCAAGCCCATCTTCACAAATGCTTTTTCACTATATTAATTCCAAAATAAATTCCAGTCACCATAACCATATCAAAATTATAGATTACATTCAGGATTTCAATAAAAAAAACTAATTGTTAATAAGAAACTTTTTTGCGTTCACTTTCTAGCCCTTGAAGTCCAACCAATATTCATACAGTCTTTCAGCGTATGTAACTGTAGTTTCTTTCCCTTCATCCTCATTTTTAAATCTGTATGCGCTAGACAACAAATTTTCCCCAAAATCGTCTTTCATCAGTGGTTTTCATCCTTTATCAAATTCTATGAGATGGAACACCCATTTTTCGACCATATTGTTGGTCGCCTTGAGCAACTTGTTCCCTGTTACTGAAGAGAAGTCGAGTCATTATACTTATTTCTCTTTCCTTGACCGTTAGGACCAGTATTATCGACCCTTGAATGAATTGGATCATTGACTGCTTCTCGCAGGCATTCTTCGGTTTCTTGGGTGTAGTCTAATTCGAGTCCTATAAACAAAACTTGATTTTGAAACTATATGATTTAATTTTTTGATTAACTGCTAAATTTGACTGCTTGGCTAAAATGTTTACGAATCGATTTCTCAAGTTATTATAGCTAAAGTGGAATCAATACAAAACTGATGAAGATGAAATGGGTTCACTCAGAATGCCAAAGCAATACAGTAAAATAGCCTATCAAAATAAGGAGGCAAAGCTACTCCATGTGACCATGAGAGGGAACGTAGAGTAAACCTTAAGAATCTTCTTTGGACACTTCCAAGTTCCAAAGCTTTTTTTAAAATGTAGTTAAAACGGTCACTAAAAGGAAATTTTGATACCTTGCACTGAGAAGTTAGAGAGTTTTTCTAAGTTTGTAGAGTTGCACAGTTGAATAAATATTTTAATGAGAGCAGAATGGGTAATGCCACTGCGTTGGGTATTCCAGCAGGACAATGACACGTTGAGCTTATTCAAAATGTAGTTCAATAATCATAAGATAACCGCAGTCACCAGATTTGAACAAAATAGAAAATCTTTTTGAGATCGACTTATTTAGGAGAATAGAGAAAGCTTGGAATGAAATTCCATACAAAGTTTACACTTTCCCATATTCGAATTAGATCTTGTAATAATTCACAGTCCGTTAAGGAATTACATAACTCTTCGAAATATTTTCACGTCATCAGCGTATATTATAGTCATCGATTTTTTAAAGATAGAGAGGAGATTGTTCATAAACAACAACAGAACAGAACTTTTGCCAAACCCGAGGATTGAATTTCAGGTTTTGGCTGTAGGATTGCTCGAAGATGTTTTATTTGTTGTTTTTTTTGGAGAATTTTCTGCCAAGGTGACTTGTGCGTCTAGGGCTTTACAGACGAATTACTGGTCATCAGACGTAAGTGTCCTACACTTATAAATGTTCGTACCTAACGCTGAACATTTTCTAGGTAAATTGTAGGACCGAGATGCCAGGTTGTTTGTTGTTTTGTTTTTAATTTTTTTATCTTAAAATTGCAACTACAAAATCTTAAAATTTTTCTATTAAAATTCTCCAATTCACTAGCAACCAAGCCCATAAGATTAAATTGGTCTTATAAGAGTTTTCTATATAAAAATGTTTGTGTTTGCAATTATTCTTTTTTACTTGCGAATGCAAGTTTTGCATTCGTAAACAAAATCGAACTCGAAAGTCGAAAAAGTGGGTCCCCCGATTCCGTCCGGCTGTTTCTCTATTGTGGCCCATACAGCCCAAAGCATTGGGTCGATTGACTTCAAATTTGGAAATTATGGCTTTAAACCGATTTGCGTTCTTTTCATCTTTTTTAAGACTAAAAATAATAGTGAATGGAAAATTCGAATTTTCTCAATTTTTTTTTAATTTACGCTAATTGTTTTTCTTCAATTGGCTCTTTTCAAAAACAAAAATATTTTAATATTAACACATAATTCTTCGAAATTCCATATTTTGAAAATGAGTCCTAATTTTTTTTACAAAAATCAAATGTAAAATGTATATTAATAATTTCTAAATAACTGCATACTAAAAACAGTTTTAAACTCAATTAAAAAAAAAGAAAACAGACTCTTCATATACTTGAGCAAGTTCGTGCGACCCAGTCGTGCATTATTTATTTTTTAACGTGTAAATCGTAAATCGCTTTTTAAATACAGTGATTGTCTTTAACAAAATATTCAAAACAATATTTTGTGTGGGATAAATAATTTGAATTCAATATCTTTCTTTGTTCTAGTAGTACGCGTGGTATGATGGTTAGTGCGTTGGACTGTCAGTCGTTATTTGACTTTCAAAGAGAAAAGAAGTGTTAGTGATTACTAGTTAATTTTAAATTAAAAAGTAAAGTACATTTGCAGGGTTTTGATATTAACAAGGCAGTGTGCCACAATTTTTGTTTTTCATAACAGAGAAATAGTCGATTTTATTAACTGGGAAGAAAGAAAAATGGAGAAGGTGAAGAAAGCAGGGGTATCGAAAGATACCTCTTCTGATATATCGGGTGATGCGAAAGTACTGCCACCAGCTGTACTGCAAGTCACCGTAACTTCGTGTCATGCATCGGACCCGCAAACATCAATGACCAAGAGGAAGAGGGATACACCAACACCAAACCTGGTTAAAAGAGCCAATCCATCTAAGAGGGCAACTTTGAAAAAAAAAGCTGCCAAAACAAAGTAAACAAGTGACGACATCAGAGAGTGAAGTCTCTGAGGGTGACGACTCTGAATCCCTGAGTACGTCTCTGAGGAAGGAGAAGGGCAGTGGGCAGTATTGGTCTCCGAAGAATAGATCGGAGCCAGAGCAGTAAAAATAAAAGGCGTTGGAGGTGGAGTTGGACCTCCAAACCGAGGCGAAGCTGATGAAGGCCCTCCAAAACAAACAGGCCGCCATCAGCCAATACGAGGAAAACCTTAAATAACTCAAGGAGGAAATTGAGCCGCTCCTTACCCAACTTAAGCAGCATTCACATGAGCGCGACCAACGAACGACGAATGAATTAAAAATGTAAGTTTATATACGTTTAAAGACATATTTCCACACAAAATCTTAACAAAACGATAGCAATATAGTTTCTATTTGATTTATGATGCATACTTTTACTTTTCAATATCAAATATTAATAAATTTAAGAAAACAAATTTATTCGTCGCGAACAAAATTTCAGTTGATACGAACTACCAAACTTTATTCGCGTTCCACATCATCCACACTCGCAACGAATAAAATAATCGCGCGTACTTAACCTAAAAAAATCATTCTTGTTTTGGTTTCGGTGGTGAATGTCAAACTTCATTCGCGACGAATTAAAAACTCTCATGTGAAAGAAATGTCAAAATCGACGAATATTCGTTCATTCGTTGGTAGTTGGTCGTGCTCATGTGAATAATGCTTTAAGCTGAAGCAAGAGGCCCGCCGCCAACAAGAAGCGGCTCAACGGCAACAGCAACAAAAACAAAAGGAAGACAAAAACAAAAAAGCAACAACAATTCCAGCAGCAACAACCACAGTCCAAGCCCGCTACCAAAATCACGGGAGCGGAGGAAAATGTGAAGGCCTCATAACCTGTGACAGGCCCAATTGCTGAGGGCCCATCTACTTCGAGTAAGGCCAAGCAGCAGCAACAACAACAGCTACAACCAAGGCAGCAGCAGAAACAGGAACAACAGCCACAGAAGCAGCAGCAGCAACAACAGCAGCAGCAACACCAGAAACAACCACAGGCCAGGAAAGAAAAAATACCACCCATTAGGACCCATAAGGTTGACCTACAGGACATTTAACAGGTATGTAATTCGGCCACTAAGGGCAATTTTTTCATAAACATTTTAAACGAAAAAGAAAAGAATTATTCGGTCCAGTGTTACTCACTGGCCGAATACAACTTAGTAAAAGGGTTATTAAAAGAGGCCACAGCTGAGTTCTTCAGCTTCACACCTAAAAGCGAAAAATTTAAGACGGTCCTTCTGAAGTTCATAAGTTCCTGCACAGAACCGGAGGCGCTCTTAGCTGAGCTCCGTGAAAAAGCCACTGACGATCTCGATTTTATCGGGGTCAAGTCTTTCACTTCGGTGAAGTCCAGGCGAGGGGGTTATAGGCTGCCAATATTCCTCGTAACATTATCGTCCGAAAGCAGTTTTGAGAGTGTGAAGAAAATAAAATCCCTCGACTATCAAGCTGTACACTGGGACGCATTAAAAAGGCACGACGACATTTTACAATGTACTGCAATATGCAGTTGCGCTGTGTCAAGTGCTCAGAAACCCACATCGAAGGAGAATACAAGCTGGGGAATGAGCGGGTTGAGGATTTAACCCAGCTCAAGTGTGTCCTTTGTGGAAACCAAGGGCACCCGGCTAGCTATAGGGGTTGCCCTAAGGTCCAAGAAATGAAACAGAAACAGGCCAGTCAGAAAGCCGAAAGAAGTCGAACAGTTCGACAGGCTCCAACACAAAAATTCGTGGATCCCAAATTTCCTACGCCCAAATGGTGTCAGGGAATGGGAACACGGGACAGGCTCTACCAACGGTTGCCCCAAAGGCCCCTGTGCCTAAGGCACCAGAGGTGCAGCCTGACATTGTAGCCTTGTTGTTGAGCATTCAAGGTCAACTAACAGGGCTGCAAAGTCAGATAAGGGAGCAAGGCAAAAGGGTAGATCATCTCTACACTTTGTTGCCTGGCCTGGCGCAATTTAGACCATAATGGGCGCGCTGCCGGAGACGCGCCTAAAAGTCCTAGCTGTGAATGTAAATTCACTGATTAGGATTGAACGAAGAGCCAACATGTTCCAATTGTTGAAAGACTACAGTCCCGATGTGTTTATAGCTAGCGAAACCAAGCTAAACCACAAACACAAATTGACTCATAAAAATTACAATATCGTAAGAAGAGACCGGCCCGACTCCACTCAAGGGGGCGGTGTCGCTCTCTTTATACGAAAAGGCATTAATTATAAAGTCATACACAACAATGAATTGCGAAAGCTCAAGACGCTAGAAGTTTGCGTTGTATGCATCTCTCTCACTCAAGGGAAGCGGATGTATATGATTGCGGCTTATGCGGCTGGAGCTCCGCAGGTTACTTACTTTGCTTCAGAACTCGAGATTCTTTTTAGGGAACTGAAACTGAGCTTGGAAGAAAACTATTTCATCTTGGCCGGTGATTTGAACGCAAAACATGAAGATTGATAAAATCAACATAGTAATCCCAGAGGCAACCATCTTTTTAATTTGATGAATCTTTACAGCGTTGAATATGGCGTCGACCTGCTGGCTACTGAAAAGCCATCGTATCTAAGAAGCGTCTCCTTTCTGGATCTTTTGCTGTACGACACAAGACTGACAGTTACAGACAAAGTGGGTAATCTAATCACCCTCGAAACTGCTTACAGACAGTCGAGTACGACAGTGATCACTGCGGACGGGCTGCTGTAATGCAGATTCCGAACGAACGCGTGGAGTTGAAGGAATACGTTGCAACGCATTCTTACAATTACAGTAAGATGCGCTGACCTCGTTTCACCAACGCCCTAGCGAGAGAACTTCGTTCGAGTGACATAGCCCCACCAAACAACAGAAACCTGACAAATACAGAAATTGACCAACATTTACAACAGATGGACGAAATAATAAAACGAACAATGGAACGGACAATACAAAAGTACAAAGAACGGGACCAAATCGACGCTTACAGAAACGCGACTATTGACGCACTACGTAGGCACAAGAGTGGCTTACTGACAAGATTCAAAAACTTGTACAGACGACTTACAGACTCACACGACTTGGAGGTTAGGACACTGAAGTCGTCAATAAAAAATGTCAATCTGTTGATTACGGAGAACTACAGGTTATCAATTAACAAGTACTGGGACCGCAAGATCCGGTCAGTTAATTCCAGTGACCCTAGTATGTTCCCTAAAATCAACAAGATATTCAGGAAAAAAAAAAGAACGACAATGACCTTTCGTGTCTGAAACTCCAAAGAACTGAAGAGAACAGAGACTTACTCATGACAGCGCAAATAGATCCAGAAGAAGCCATCTTTGACGATGACTTTTATATAATTGAAGATCCGAAGGAAAAAGTGGAGGCGGTGGGAGCTGCTTTCCAGCAAGTGTACAAGGTGAATATTAGCATTCGCCCCAACCACGACCTGGAAAACAGAGCCCTACTTAATCACTTTTACCTTCGAAGTACACAGACTTATTTTCTTGATCTATCTAACTAACAAAGAACGAGGAACGAAGCAGCTTCAGGTGCATCATTGTAAACAAGTTAAAGTGTATCGAGATCGTTGTTAAAATTAAGAATATTATCTCAATAGAGTTTGAAACTTTTGATTGGATATACGAATGGAATTGAATGGAATTTGCCGTCCATTTAAAGGTGTTTTATTTTATTTTTCACTATTAAAATCTAAGAGAGAAGGAAATAGGGCTTACTTTAAATTTAACGAACTCGTTGTAGATGGAAAAGTTTGGACAGGAAACGAACAAGAAAATCTAAGGAAAAGAATACGATCGAATGAAAGCTCACCACCAGAACAACCAAAAAACAAAGAAATAAACAGTAATAAGACAAAATCTGTTATAATAGGATCAACCGAAATGAACCCAAAGAAACAACCGACAAATCCAATAAGAAAATTTCTTACAACAAAAACCGCTTACGAATTTTTAGAAAAATACAATGACCCACACACCTCGAAACAACAAAACAAAGCATATAATAACAAATAGCAATTCCTACTTAACAATAACCAGACGAAATATAAAGACCATGCATCAACATTAAATATCGGACACAACCAAAACCCACATTCAACTATAATACAACAACAATCCTTCCCAACCCGGTTGATCACCGTGGGAAGAGTAGATCAACACCCCTCATATAAGAACAATGAAACAGAAAACTGTACCCACAAGAACCAACACGGAACTCTAAAGATCTATACTTTCAATGTCAGGACACTTTCCTCAGATGAGAAACAGGAAGAATTGAGACAAGCGCTGGAGAAAATAAAATGGGACATTATAGGACTATCAGAAACAAGATTACTAGGACAAAAAATAATAAATAATGAACATGATATCTTTTGCTACGTAGGAGGAACAAAAGGCCTTTACGGTGTTGGATTCCTTATTAAAAAAGAACTTAAAACAAAAATAACATAATGAAAGAATGTGCAGCATACAATTGAATATAAAAAACACGAAAATGACAATAATTCAAGTATATGCACCAACAGAAAAAGCTGATGACGAAGAGATGCTAAGGTTCTACAACAACTTAGAGGAAATATATAATGGGTGATTTTTTTGAGGTTAGGATTTTCATGCATTAGTATTTGACAGACCACGCGGGATTTCAGACATGGTGTCAAAGAGAAAGATGCTCAGTATGCTTTGACATCTCATCATGAATAGACTTACTAACGAGCAACGCTTGCAAATCATTGAATTTTATTACCAAAATCAGTGTTCGGTTCGAAATGTGAAATCCGCTTTTTTATCGACAAATTTTGTTCAGCGATGAGGCTCATTTCTGGTTGAATGGCTACGTAAATAAGCAAAATTGCCGCATTTGGAGTGAAGAGCAACCAGAAGCCGTTCAAGAACTGCCCATGCATCCCGAAAAATGCACTGTTTGGTGTGGTTTGTACGCTGGTGGAATCATTGGACCGTATTTTTTCAAAGATGCTGTTGGACGCAACGTTACGGTGAATGGCGATCGCTATCGTTCAATGCTAACAAACTTTTTGTTGCCAAAAATGGAAGAACTGAACTTGGTTGACATGTGGTTTCAACAAGATGGCGCTACATGCCACACAGCTCGCGATTCTATGGCCATTTTGAGGGAAAACTTCGGAAAACAATTCATCTCAAGGAATGGACCGGTAAGTTGGCCACCAAGATCATGCGATTTGACGCCTTTAGTCTACACAAATAAGCCAGCAACTATTCCAGCTTTGGAAGACAACATTTCCGAAGAAATTCGGGCTATTCCGGCCGAAATGCTCGAAAAAGTTACCCAAAATTGGACTTTCCGAATGGACCACCTAAGACGCAGCCGCGGTCATTTTCATTTATCTTCAAAAAGTAAATGTCATGGACCAATCTAACGTTTCAAATAAAAATCGATGAGATTTTGCAAATTTTATGCGTTTTTTTTTTTAAAAAAAGTTCTCAAGCTCTTAAAAAATCACCCGATACAAATAACAAATCAGAAGTAATGTATGTGATTGGAGACATTAACACCAAGCTTGGAAGGAGACAAAACGAAGAAGAAAAGAAAATAATAGGACCCTACGGATATGGAGAAAGAAACGAAAGAGGAAATAGGGTAATACGATGGATCGAAGAGATGAATTTGAAATTTGGTAACTCGTTTTTCAAGAAAAAGGACAACAGAAAATGGACGTGGATATCACCGAATGGTAAAATAAAAAATGAAATAGACCTGATTCTGACAAACAAAATTGAGACAGTCAAAGACATATCCGTGCTCAACAACGTAAAGTTCGACTGCGACCACAGATTAGTAAGAACAGAAATTATTATAAGCCACAAGACACTGAAAAGAAACCGACAAGTCCATTTCATCCCAAAAATGATTCCCGACCAAAAAATAGTAGATTATAACCAAACATTGACAGCAAAGATAAATCAATTATCAACCTCAAATCGTGACATACAAAACACATATGACAAGTTAGAAAAAATCATAAAAAACTCTGCAAAACTATCAATTATGGACACCAAAACATCAAAAGATAAATTATCCAACAATACAAAAATCTTAATCTCAAGAAGAGATACTCTACGAACCAAGCAACAATTACTTGACCAAGAAAAAACTGAACTAAAAGAATTAAGAAAGATATCAACAAGTTCAAGGAAACAATAGCTAGAGATACGATTAGACAAACAAAATCAATAAGGAAAACAAAATCATTACTTAACAGTCAACAGGAATGGATTATTAGCTTAAAAAGCCAAAATGCAAGCAACATAACAAATAGAAAAGAGTTAAACGAAAATGCTACTAAGTTCTTCGAAAAACTTTTCTCCTCGACCAAGCATATAACTGAAGAAGAAAATATTGAAAACATAGATATCAATCTCCTAACAACGCAAACTCCCATGTTTAGCAAAGAAAATATTGAAAGGACCATAGACGATTTGAAAAAGGACAAATGCACTGGAAATGATGGAATCTCTGCAGAAATGATAATATAAGGGAAAGAATCGCTTTCCGAAATCTTAACAATTATGTTTAACGAAATCTTAAGGACTCAGCAAATCCCTAAGCAATGGAGAGAAACAACCATTACACTTATACATAAAAAAGGAAAAAAAGACGATTTGAACAATTATAGACCTATAAGTAACATATCGACAATTTATAAGCTGTTTTCAAATCAATCTACATGAACATCAAACAAGATTTTAACAATAAACAACCTAGGGAACAAGCTGTATTCAGAGAAGGTTTCTCAACAACAGACCACCTACAGACGATGAATCAACTAATAGAAAAGTGCAATGAATTTCAACAACCAATATACTTTTTATTCATAGACTTCAAAAAAGCATTTGACAGCGTTGAACACGAAACAATATGGACATCTCTAGAAAATCAAAATATGGACCCAAACGTTATAAGGACTATCAAAAACATATACAAAAATAATGTAGCACAAATAAAAACAGAGAGTACAGGACGTAAATTTAAAATAACAAGAGGCGTCAGACAAGGAGACCCGCTTTCACCACCACTATTTAATGCAGTCTTAGGGGATATTTTTCAAAAGATGAACTGGAAGACAAAATATGGTATAAGGATATGTGGACAACTTCTAAACAACCTTAGATTTGCGGACGATATAGTACTAATATCTACAAAAGCTAATCATATACAAGAAATGACAACAGAACTTACTAGCTTGTGCAAGAACTATGGACTACAAATCAACAAATCAAAAACAAAAGTGATGACAAACCACATCAGAGAAGATATAATTCTGGACCATGAAAAAATTGAATACATAGAGGACTACATATACTTGGGACAACTAAAATTTTTTAAGAACCAAGAGAAAAAAGAAATCAACAGACGCATCACAAACAGCTGGAAACAATTCTGGAGCCTCAAACATATTTTAGAACTGGACCAAAGTGTAGAAACATGAAAATATCTCTTCGACTCCGCTATTTTGCCGGTGCTTACTTATGGACTACAAACCCTGAGCTTGACTACGAAATCTCTTGACCAGCTAAGGATCTGTCAATCCAAAATGGAAAGAAAAATCCTCAGAATAAGACCCAGCGAAAGGATAAGAAATGAAGACATCCGAAACAGTATTCGAATAATTGACGTGATAGATAGAACCAAAAGATAAAAATGGAGTTGGGCAGGACATATTTCAAGACTACAGGATCAAAGATGGACAAAGTTGGCAACAAAATAGAGACCGGAAAGCAAGAGACGAACAGGCCGACCGTGGTACAGTGAGGCGAAAAATCGAGACCTATGGGCCGCTTTGGGGGAGGCTTACGCCAAAAACTAATAATAAAAATTGGAAAACAAATAACCAAACTTTTAAATATCAAATTATCTTTCTTTTCCATTATCTCATTAATAACTCCATATTTGTAATTTGTATCATTATATCAACTAATTTGTAAAATTCTAATTAAAAAATTTGAAAAGTTGTATCTATAGATGTATCTAAATGTATTTTAAATGATAAGGCAATAAAAGCTTATATAATATAATAAAAAACATTCGAAATGATATGACACATTGGTGATCTGAGAACCGCGGTTTCATGCGGTTCGATGACGATTCCTTGGCAATTGTCATAATCGCCGAGCAAACGGGACCAAACCCCTTGTTAGTGACGAAGGTTGAGCTTCAGCTCATCTTCAACTCAATAAAAAATAAAAAGTCAGCAGGTGTCGATGGTATATCCAACGTTGTACTAAGACATTTACCGATGGAGGCAATTGACATTTACACCACACTCTTCAATAATGCACTGAATAATGCATATTATCCAGTGCATTGGAAGACCGCTGTGGTTCATGCTCTCCCGAAAAGGGAAAGGACAACTCCAACCCGTCAAATCTTCGGTCGATAAGTCTTCTTCCGAGCATCATCCGAGGCTCTGCCTAAGTGGACTGCGGACAACAAAATAATTCTGATAAACAGTTCGGGTTCATGGCGGGTCCATTACACAATTCATGCTGCGTCTAAACTCGTTTCTGATATCCAATGGAATAAAGCAAAACAACAATGTACAGGTGCTGTTCTGGTTGATTTGGAAAAGGCCTTTGACATGGTATGGTAAGAGGCTCTTTACTTAAAACTGAGCAGGCTTGGCATAAGCAAGCCATTGTTGTATATACTTTCTGATATGCTTAACGGTAGAAAGTTTGTTGTGAAAAGTGGCAATGTAACTTCTACCACAACATTCTTAATTAAAAATGGCCTTCAACAGGGAGCGGTGAATTCGCCGATTCTCTTTATCATTTACACCAGCGATCTGATACGTAGTCTTACAAAGGCAATTGCGCATGCCGACGATCTAATTGCGTACAGAACGGCCCGAAAGGTTTAGGTTATTAGAATTCTCTTGCAGCGTGATTTCGACAAGATTCAGCGATATTGCGACGCGACGACTGGAAACTGAAAATAAATGTCCAGAAGTCGGACAATTCTGTTCCGGACTCCGTTGGCTAGGGCCACGAGGGATACGTGCAAGAATTGGAGCAAGATGGTCATCGTTGACCTTCACGGGCAGCGATTAGCTAGCAAAAGTGTAGTGAAGTACCTCGGTATCTGGTTAGATCAGTATTTATATTTCGACAGACATATAAATGCTGCTCTGACTAGGGCCAGAGGAGCCTTCGCTCTGACGAAACGGCTGTTTTACAGCAGTTGGCTTGACCCCAGAGTGAAGGTAATTTGCTACATGGCCCTCATACGGCCGATGATTTACGACTCTGTACCGGCTTATATCGAACAGCCGAATCTTCTTACGTGCACTACTATTCCAACGAGGTCCTACACAACGGGGCTCGAATCAACAGAATTGACAATTTCGTGATAAAACTCGTTCGAGGTCACATTGCAAGGGCTGTCTTCGACCAACAATTTAATTTTCGGGGCGTTCTATCCGAACGACGAGTATTTTGAGAGTGCACGCTTGAGCGGCTTCATTCCACCAGAAGCATTCCACTTCTTAGATAAATGCGGTCTGATACAGGATAGATTGGCAGTTCCGCTAATCTACCACGTCAGACGACGTACGATGGATAGGCGACTCCTGTACAATCGGGACGTCATGGCACAAGACGGAGCAGAGCTCCTTCGGTTCAGTAGGGATGTGTCCGAACGGGACCGAACTGATAGGGTGAAGCAGGAGAACCAGTTTTGGTGGCTTCAATCGGCACTTGATAGTGGGTAGTCGGGATGGGGTTTTAAGCCTTGGCCGGCTTACATACTTGTTTTATAGTTTTAGGGTTTAGTTTTAAGTGGAATAGGCATGGTGGCACAAAAAAAAATACTCAAAAAATACATATATATATGTACATGGAATAAGAAAAAAAAAAGACAACAAAATATGAAAACAAAAAAATGTTAGCTAGATTTGCTGCTGTGGTTGTTCTAGTTTTAAGTAGTTTATAGGTAGAATAGGTAGTTTATTTTAAGGACCTTATTTTAAGTAGTTTTAAGTAAAAATAGAAAAGGATATTGATATTAGTTTTTTTTTATTTTCTTATGAATACAAAAATAAATAAAATTGAATTGAAGTTAAATAGATCTTAGGCCGAAAGGCATTAGAATTAAGTATTATCATTTAACTTAGAGTGTACGTATGGGACCAGTAAGTTAGTTGTAAGTTATGGATAACTAGGCTAGTTTTATGAATTGTTGTCTAGCTTTAAGATAGTCTTTAGAATGAATTAATAAAAATGAATTTGAAAAAAAAAAAAAGTGGGTTGGACTGTCATGCCAGAGGTCTTGGGTTCAATCCCTGCCTGTGCCATTTAAAATTTTTTTACCGGTTCTGCCTCTTGCGAGGAATTGACAAATCCTGTAAGAGTAATTCTTGTCGTGATAAGAGCCTTAGCTGTTCGGATTCGGCTTATAACTGTAGGTCCCCTCCATCCCTGATAACAGTACTCGCACACAGGAATGGTTGAGAGTTGTAAGTCACTAGGCCCTAGTTCTCAACGGACTGTTGCGCCACCTAATTTATTTATTTATTATCTTTCATTATTCTTCTAATACTTGAGTTGAAAACCATTCCTTATCAGTTTTTTGTAGATTTTCGTGTTTCTTTAAAAAAAGTTCTCATTTGAATGTTTCTAACAAGTTAACTTAAAATTACCAGTAATATTTTGCATATGATGAAATAGTTGATTTCAAAAGTTATTTTTACTAACGAGAATTTTAGTCGAAAACCAATTTTTACCAATTTTAGTAGCATTTTTTTAAAGGTTTTTATTTCTTGTATAAAAAAATACAGATTACTTTTTTCCATAAAAAAATTAGCACAGAATGAAATAGAATATCAATGTTTGCCTGTTTTGCGTATTATTTTTTGTAAATTTGTTGGATCTTTATACAAAATTTACTGAATGTCAAAAACAATATTTTTTATAACAATATCAAAATGGTTTTTTTTTTTTTTATATTATACGCGCACTCAAGGGGATATGAATACCCTTATGATGATTAATCACAGTGCGAGCAATTAGGAAGGGAGGATAGGATTAGAAAGGAGATACCGATGCACATTGGTTTTGAATGTCTGCACATTGTAATGATTGGGAAACATTGAGTCTGGTAAAGCATTCCACATTCGTGTAGTGCGACTAAAGAAAGAATCTCTGTACTTTACAGTACGTCCGAAATTGGGCTCAAGGGTAAACTGATGAGCATTCCCAGAAGAACGGGTATTACGGTTGAATTGTTTGAGGAGAGGAATGCAACTGGCTATTTCATTAGAGCATTGTTTATGAAAGTAGCGATAAAATAATGACAGGCATGAAGCCTTACGACGGTGCTCGAGAGGTTTGAAGCGATTATATTGTAAATGTTTGAGTCGAAAATCAATTTTTACCAATTTTTAGTAAATTTCAAATTCGATTTTTTTCAAAACTTTACCAGATGTCAAAAACGTTATTCTTCGTTGCAAACAAATTATTTTGGAGATAAAGTAATTTTTTGTTCGTAAAATATTTGAGGTTGCATATGTATGTTTAGTTTTCTGGATTTATATAAAAATTTATTTTATAAATTTTATTACTATTATATATTATTTATAAAAAAGACGACAAAAATTCCCGAACGTACAGACGTACGTATACGCACACACAGGGATCTTGAAATGTCGAGAAATTCAAAATTTTCAATTTGACAAATCGGACCGATTACAATAACTTCCTATGGGAATTTAAAAATATTTAAAACCCTATCAATAATTAAAAAAAATTTATAATTAACGTAAGACATTTTGTAGCGAGTTATTTTTATTGAACGGCAAAGTTTATTGTGTTGTATATCAAAACAAAAAGAATTATATTTTTTTTAAATTTTTGTTGCATTGTTAAACATTGAGAGCTCGAAATACGAGGTGTGCTCAAAGTATAACGGTAATTCTTAAATATCCCAGAGATTATGATTTTCAATATTTTACATGTCCTTGAAGCATGATACAATTTTCAACAGTTTTCATTGTTTAAGCGGTATGACAACCGCTAAGTTTTTACCTGTTTTATCAGCCCAGTGATGCTAGTCATAGAAATAAGGTATTTGGCGGATTTGGTTTGATGCAAAACCAACGCACTTATAAAACTCGCCGACAGTTTGAACTAAAAATTATTGCTCAAACTTTATTAAATAAATAGAAAAGCGACGCTTTTTTGTTTGAAACATGCTTTAAAAAAAGCACATCTCAAAGAATTTTTCGTTCTGATTTTTTTCAAACGAGAGATAATTTTGCAAAGATCGGCTGTGAAGTAAGGAAGTTCATAAAAATAAACGTTTTTTAATCTATTCTTAAAATTTTCGAATGGAATTACTGCCTTGACCGATTTCCGAAATCTGCATCCAAAATTCTTAACACTTTAAACCCCCATTCATTAATAATACCCTGATACCATTTTAATGTTATATTTTTCATTTCAGAATAATGACATGGCATGGAATTCAATTATCAATTCCAAGCAATTGAAAAAAATGGGCGTGATGTGATATTAACTTTTTCTATAATACAAAAGTGAAAAAGCCTTGTCATCACTTTTAACGAAAGAAAACAAAAATAAAATGGCAGGAATGCATTTCATTATTCTAAAGGTAAATTTTGTTAATACTATTATTTTGGAATAATATTTGATCTTTTATTTTGTTAATATTTTGTACAACTTTTATATGTTAATGTCCGATTTCATAAACAAACACTAAAAGCATTTTATCTAAAAGCCTTTTAAATTTTATCAGGCTTTTAAATTTTGTTAGTTTCACCAAGCTTGAAATGGGAAATTTCAGGGATATTTTTGTTAAAATAGAGTTCTCTTTACAACCCTGTAAAAATAAAACCCCTTTTTTCTTTCTATTAAGCGAATTGTGTGAGAAAAAAATGAGAAAGCATTATATGTTGAAATAAATGACAAGAATCGCAAAATACAACAGTGTAAACTTCTTCAAAATCAAAAATCGTGTGTCGTTCAAAAATAAAATATGAAAATGGATTCTTGTGAACGCGGAATACTCTTGAGCAGCGAATAACTATATGTTGTTCTCCTTTGTCAGATGAATCATAAAACTAATATTATAAATGCAATGTCGAATTTGTTTACCTATTCATTCTGTATCTCCAAACATTGAGAATACAAATTTTACAAAACAAAACATCAGCTGTCAATCTGTCATATTCATTTTTTAATGACACTTTTAAAATTTAATGAGCCAAAAATGAGCATACAGTTTAAAATCCTGTTAAATGTATAAAGGTGTTTATGAAATTGGGCATAACTCTATTAAGTTAAAATGTTTATTTGAGTAATTCTTTGTTGTTACTTACGAGTATGTAACTCTATCTCTGAGTAGTGATTTATCCTGTTAAATTTGAGGTAATGATATCGTTGAAATCATAAATCGTAATTAGTATTGCAACAATAATATACATCACCGAAACATATAGTCAATCGGTGTCGGGGTAAACGGCTAATTGGGGTGACTAAAGCATAAGAGGCAGATTCGAGGTTGAAATAAGGAGGAATTTCCCTCCATTGTGCTTAAGTATTTCATACATTTTATACAGTGTTGGAAAAAATAATAGAAACAAGTGTTTTCATCATTTACAATACACAATATTTTTCTTTAGCAATTAAGTCTTTTGTCGTTAGCCTTTACATATTTTAATTGTACCTAATAAGTAATAATGCTCTCAAATGGTAAAATTGTTTTGTGGAAACAACTTTTTGGTTTCACTTAACGGTAAAAAGTTTTGAGGCCAATGATGATTTTTCCTGCAAAAAATAATAGAAACAAGCTATTTTAACTGTTAGTCTAACGTAAATATGATTTTTTTTGTATGCAAATAGGGATTTTGATAGTTTTTCAGATGTTTTAAATTCAATACTAACCAAAAATTTTAAAAGTCATCTATAATTTTAATAAATATGGGTCGTGGATTACATTATACTCCCTTTGAACGCGAAGTGATGAAAATACTAAGACAAGATAGAAAAACGATGGTTTAAATTGCAAAAACCTTTAAGTGTTCAAAGAAAAAAGTATTTGAAACTCTACATTTAAGCCCAAAAAAAGAAACAAGATGAAGAAAAGATAAACTTCTTATGCGTTTTGAAACACTATTGGTTAGAATATATAAAAAAATATTTTTTTTAAGAGAACTCAAGAATTAATTAAATGAACCAGTGACACCTAGAACAATAACAAACCGATTAATCGAAGCAAGTCTTCCAGGTAGAAGCCCTCGAAAAGTACCGTTTTTGAGCAAGAAAAACTTTATACAAAGACTTGTCTTTGCAAACAAACACTTACACCGTTCTTATTGGAATAACGTTTTGTGGTCGGATAAAACGAAGATCAATTTGTTTACTTCCGATGGAAAAATGTATGTGAGAAGGCCAAAAAACAAGGAGTTTAACTTAAAATAAACAAAGATGAGAGTGAAACACGGTTATGGGAGGGAATATAATGATTTCAGGGTACTTTTCAGCATCTGGTGTGGGTCCTACATTATCCAAAAAATTGGTGAATTCGATGAGGCGAACAGTGGAGGCAGTTATTAAAAATAAGGGTGCCACTACAAAATACTCAAAGAATTTGAAATACTTTTACCGTTAAGTTATTTTATCGCAACAAACTGAGTACCATTTTAATTTTTTTCCTGTTATTTTTTCCAGGATGAAACAACATAATAATCACAAGTCAAAAAATTTGTTGCATTTAAGCAATCAATTATTAAAAAAAACTATCTGTGTAGTTTTTATTTTCCTACTCTTCACAAATACCTTTTTATGTGTTAAAAAGAATAAACACAAAGTATGTTTCTATTATTTTTTTCATCAGTGTATATACAGTGACGAGCAAAGGTTTTCAAATGTTTGCACATATTTTAAAATGTACCTCAAATATACTTTATTAGTTCTCTTCAACAAAAATGTCCACTATATCACAGTGTAATATTTGTATTCTTTTTAAATAAAAGGTGCAAAATTTAAATTTTGATTGTTTTTCGTTAGATTGTATTATATTTTATTGGATTTATCTTTATCTCATACTCTGAAATAAGTTAATCTTACATTTAAGATACATTTTTAAATGAGTGCAAAATTTTGGCCAATTTTGCTTGTGATTGTATGTTGTTCATATTCCAAAACAAAAATGTAATCATTTTTAAATGAGCTCACATGTACAACCATAAACAAGACGAAATGTGTACAGCTCAAGAACTCAATTTTTATTTTGTCATTGTGAATTAATCAATGCCATTATTAATTTTTCAATCAGGTAAATGGTGTTGATGTAAGTCAAATGCCACATGAAGAAGCCGTACAAATGTTCCTAAAAGCGTCCGAACCGATTTTAGTTGAGGTTCGACGTCGATCCTATAACACTACTACTGATGCTGAAAATTCAAATAATCACAAATATTTGGAAAAATCTAATGAACTATCACAACAATTGCAACACCAACAAAATGATCCCAGAAAACACTCATCGCCTACGAAAATTTCAATCAAGACATCAGCAGAACTTCAACAAACCGACTGGCCAATCAGCAAAACAACAGAAAACTCTGATGACGTTGTTGACTCCTTACAATTTCAAAGCTTAGTTATTTCGTCCAGCAAAAGTTCTACGGACATTGATAACTGTGCAAACTTAAAACTTAAACAAAGTGGAGAAGCTATTGTCGCTGGTGTGGATAACATTGGATGCTTACCAAATGCTGCTGCTAACTCAAGAACTTTTTCTAGTGCCTTGGGTTCAGATAACCAAACGCAAAACCGAGGAAGTATGCATGAAAATTCTGCTGTTAAATCAAGACATGCATCTATTTCATCAATAACATCATCACCTGTCCGAAGTGCACCATCGTCACCTCTTAAAGAATCTTTAACAAAACCAACAGCAATGCTGCCACTAAGCGAAGATGACAAAAATAGCAAAGTACTCATATCTATTGGAATTCAGACTGACAACTTTACGAGCGATTTCATATTTAACGGATCAGCAATACTTAATTCGGAACAAATCATAGAAAACGATCATAATTTGTTTAGCGAATGTTTAGCTCCAGAGATCGATATTGAGGTGAGTTCACTTTAACTAGATTTACCAAAAAAAGGTAACCTATAATATGGTCTTAGTTTATTTGATATTGTGAAATACTAATAAGATCTATACAAATTTTATACAGAAGTAAATCGCTAATTTATAGTAATTGGCCTAGTCCTATAATAATAACACTGCTACTAGTGTACTTAGTTCTTCACCATATTTCTCCTCATTTAAGGACTTACTTAAAGACTTCAACTATTTCTCTGTTCAGTGTCTTTTTCTCTAATCCTTTCCTATTCCATAAATTAAAATATTTTACAAGTCACAAATGACAATGTCATTTACTCATAATTCGTTCACATATAATAGAGTTACATAAATATCGCGTCCAGTTAAAAAAAATGCATATTAGAATTAACATAATTAGATTTTAGGATGAGTGCGGTATAAATCCAAAATTTAAAAAAATATCTTAAAACTCATTTCCAAGGCATCCAAGTAAAGAAAGCCAACACCAAAAACGTCGGTTGTTAGGCAACAATATTCCACACTCTATTTATTCAGTTTGTAGTGTCTGGACAAAAATGAAATTAAGAAATAATTGGTATTGGTTGGTAAATAAACAACTATTTCTTGGTTTTTTCTTCACGTCGTAATCATCGACGAACAATGCAAGAATAGAAAACACTAAACTTCGACACAAGAAAAAATTACAACTCACAAGAAAACCATTCATAACACAAAGTTAGGTTAGTAGGCTGACGGTTGTCTTGTTACCGTCACGCTTAGACCATTCTGCATAAATTAGCGATAAGGAATACAAAATTTAATACAAATACATTTTTTTGATATGGATACGTATAGGGTATTCCTTCATTCGGAAGCTATGTATCTACAAAACTTTCCTTGAGTAAGGAAGTATCATGAACTTGATGCATTTCCTCAGTCTCAAGATATCCAGTTTTTAGCTTTTCCATTTTTACTACCTATAAAAAAACCACAAATATCTTGAAACCAAAGCAGATATTAACATTTACATTTTTTACAATTTTTAGAAAAATCCAATTGAAAGTTATTTTGAAAAAAAAAACTTTAAAAAGAACAACAACTACAAGGTAGAAAACATTTTATTTTCATTCAAAATTTTTTTAATCCCATATGAAAATTGAAAATTAATATTTAAGAAAGCTGGCCCCTGAGGGGCCAGCCCAATTTTCAGATAAAAAACTTATTTCGTTTTAATTATTTCAATTCTTTATTGTACGAGATCTAAAATTGAACTAACTACTAACTTAACTAATTCCCTAAAATTACACATACCGGCGGGGCGGCGGCGGCGGCGGCGTGCTGTTAACCTACGATGGTGATTTGCATGGTCAGCGACCATGCTCGTGCATTAACCTCCATGCGCCATTACTTGACACCCACCAGTCGTATTAACCCTCATGCTATTTGTTTACCTGGCAAATCATGATCGAGCACGTGTTGGCGCAAGGTGTTAACTGTACCCCCCATGGAATCGTTATTTTGTTTTTAAGTTTTCTCAAGAAGTAATGAATCGATTTCAATAATATTTTCCTGCACAAGCTCTTGTAGTGTCTTAATAATATTTGTTGATTTAAAATGCCTTTGTTTATTTTTTGATTTAAAAGAAATTATTATTTTTTTTTCAAAATTCGATATCTCAAAAAAGGGGGTTATTTAAAAGCTCTAAATAATTGCATACCTTCTAAAAATATTTTTAAACTCAAACGATTTTCAAATAAAAATTTTGAAAAAAATACGGTTTTCTTGAGTAATAAATGCCATTTAAATGTTTTGAAAACAAATTTTCTTACAGGTATATCTTTAAATCTAAAAACACAGGAAATATTTCTAAACAGCTTCTTTGGATACATGAGCGACCCAGTCGTGCATTTTATTTTATTCATAGCCTTTTGGAGCTAAAGCAGAAACCCTTTTTCTTTGCATCATTAAAATTATTATTATTATCTTCATTCCGCATCTTGGTGGGTTAGGTTAGGTTAGGTTATAGTGGCTGTCCAAGATGGAAACGGACACACTTAGGCCAGTTTAATGGCCAATTGTGATACCACGTGAATCTTGAGGCTTCTTCCTAAGCTCAATGGAACCAGTTTGAGTCCCTTACGAAACGTGAGAGGCTGATTATGCTGATTTGATTTAGATCGTTTAGATCGTTAAAGAAGAATTCTCCTAGGTAATTCTTGCGCTTTCGAGCCAGAGCAGGGCATGTGCAGAAAAGATGAAGAACTGTTTCTTCCATACAGCTTCTGCAAAAGTCATTTGAGAATACGCCTAATCTCGTGGCGTGCTTTCCTATTAGACAGTGTCCGGTTATGACACCTATTATCGAGCTTATATGCGATCTGCTTAGAGAGAGCAAACACCTTGAACGTTTTAAATCCAGTGTTGGCCAGATGTTTTTAGTGACTTGACACGTGGTGATGTTGTTCCACCTGGTGCCTGCCCGCCTCATAGCGTCTTGCATTAGCAACAGTTTACAAGTAGCGATTGGTATGCCAGTACGTGCCAAACGTGGTAGGATGGGCTGTACTGTACCGTTCCTGGCGAGTTCATTTGCCTTACAGTTACCTGGAATGTCTCTATGGCCCGGCACCCAGCAAAGGTGAATATTAAACTGTTGTGCCATCTCCATTACAGATGATCGACAGTTATGGACTGTTATAGAGTTTGTAGAGACAGAATCCAGAGATTTGATAGCGGCCTGACTATCTGAGAAAATACGGATATCAGATGTTGATATCACGTTTTCTTTAAGCCAGGACAAGACTTCCTTTATCGCCAAAAGTTCCGCCTGGAACACGCTACAATGATTGGGAAGGCGGAATGAGAGACTTAATTTCAGTCGTTCAGAGTACACACCTCAAACCCCTTCTTTTGTTTTTGACCCATCTGTATAGAAATGGATTGACTCATCTTCCAGGAATGTCCTATCCTCCTAAAAAGATCTGGGAGGTATAGAAATCTGGAAATTTCTGTCGAATTGCAGTTGGGGGATGGTGTAGTCTGTGTGCTTTGGAATTGATTCTAAATAACTAAGAATTACGGAGTGGCCAATGTTGTTGTTAGTCCATTGCGACGAAGCTTTGAGGCGAATAGCAGAGCTTGCAGCTATTTGTTTGCTAAATATGTCAAGAGGTGTTAGGTATAGAGTTAGGTGTCCAGTGCCGCAGATGGGGTCGTGCGAAGCGATCCGCTTATACATAGGCAAGCTGAACGTTGGACTTTATTTAACTTATCCCTGTTTATACCTTTCTCTAAAGCAGTCCACCATACTGCCACACCGTACATTAAAATCGTTCTGATTACCGATGTGTATAGCCAATGCGTGATTCTGGGTTGTAAGCCCCATTTGATACCGATGGCTTTTTTGCAAGAAAAGAGAGCTACAGTGGCTTTTTTGACTCTTTCCTGTACGTTGCGTTTCCAATTTAGTTTTTTATCTAAGACAAGACCCAGGTATTTAGCCTCGTCTGAGAATTTTAATTGGATTCCTTTAATGTGGGAAGGGTTGACAAATGGAATTTTGTATCTCCTCGAAAATAAGACCAAATCGGTTTTGTGTGGGTTAACACCCAGTCCACACCGATCAGCTCAAAGTATTAGTCTCTCTAAGGCATTTTGTAAGAGTTCTTTTAACGTGTTAAGATGCTTTCCTGAAACTGCTATAGCAACGTCTTGGTAAAACGAGCCAATTATTTTTGGCATAACTGTAGTTTTATTCATTTCTTTCTGTCCCAAAATGAGATTAAGTTAATGTTAATAAATAACTCTTTCTTTCAAAACTCATTTTGTAATCTACCTGTTTCAGATTTTACTAAGCGCCATAAAATGCTTATGATTTTCCAAACTTGTCTTTGAATAACTTTTTTAGATGTTAATTTTGTTTGAAAAAAAAAATAGTAGAACTTTATTATATTTGTAACCCATTTTCTATAGAAAAAATACCCCAAAGTCAAAAAAATTGCTAAGGTCCCGAACGTTGCTATATTACTGAAATACTTTTATTAATAACTAGCGGACCGGACATACTTCGTCCTGTCATAAAGATTGAAAGGTTAATGTGGCAGTTTTTTGTTCATACGTATTTTATAGTCGTGGCTGAAAATTCTCCTGAACAGAACCGTCACCCCGGTGATAGGGCGTTGTGAATAAAAAATTATTAAATGAAACATATATACACTTAGTCCAAACAGTCTCCGTACAGTAGCCTAATTTTAGTGTTTTTTTTTTAAAGTACTAATTTAAATGTAAAAACCAAAGTGGTAACATTGAAAAAAAGTTATTTTCCACCTTCCCCTTTTTACCAAATTTTAAAAAATTGTGATTGTGATTTTCAAAAACCCGCTTTTAATATATTGGTATAGTAAATATTTTATCTCGGATCATCAGAAAGAAAGAAGGAGACTATTTGGATTATGTGTATGTAAGTATTTAAAAGTAAATAATCGCTTTATTGTTAATCATGCGAATAATAATTATTAACAAAAATCAGTTCTATTATCATTGTAGTGCTTTGTGATATACGATGTTTTTTGTTTGATTACTTGGCGCATAGACAAACAAATTTTATGGTTTTCCAACACGGGAACAGGCAACATACAATTGACCATGTGAGAAACATGGGTTTTCTAGATTAATACCACAAACTCTTAATGATTGCCTCTGGGACTTGTTTATGGTCATAGCAAAAGCAAGCCGCACTGGAAACTGTAGTCGTTTAAACTCAAATGGCACATCAGTCGGAACCATTGGGATGCGCGGTATGAGAACACCTTCTGCTTTATACTTTCCTTTGAGTATAGTTGTTTCTATCACGTTGTTTAGTAATTTTTTTATCGCTAACCATTTACCGTTGCAAAGACGCGGTTGGTTGATATTTCGTATCATTATAACTATTGATCCAACCTTTAATTGAAAATTGTGAGGTGGCAATCCTGGCAAATCCAGCGGATAGTTGACTACATCATCTTGGTTAGTAGCCGAATCAACTGATTTTAATATCCTCGATTCGCCTGTAATTTGTTCTTGAATTTTGAAATTTAATTCATTTAAGTCCATGTTTTTGCAGCCAATATATGTAGCTCGTTTGCTCAACCAATCATGGTTTCTGTAATTTTGAGAAACATCTGGAAACACCTTCTGAATAAGTTCATCTTTTGATTGCGTTAACTGACAAAAACTTTGAGGAAAGTTAATGCAGCCAGTCAACACGTCTATAGGAAATTTACCATTACCAATGTCAATGAGTTGTTTAGAGAATATGTTTCCAGATTGGTCATTTTGCAACTCGACACGCATCTTCTTCCTTAAATGAACTACTTTGACATGTTTTCACAAATTGGATGACTTTAGAAATGCATTAATTTCATCAACTGGCGTTGATCGTGGAATCACTGCTAACAAAATCATTGCACCACCAAATCTGTTATTATTGCTTCGTAGATCTTTTAAGGTTCTGTCTAAAGTCTCCAAAGATTTTTTATGTGCCATCGTACATTCATCCTAAACAATCAATTTACATTGCTGCAAAACCTTTGCCATTGCAGAGTTCTTCGAAATGTTGCAGGTTGGAGTTTCATTGCTTTGCATATTTAATGGCAATTTTAGTGCTTAATGTGCTGTTCGACCACCTTCAAGCAAAGTTGCTACGATTCCCGACGAAGCGAGTGCAAGTGCAATTTTATTTGTCAGCGAATTGTTGCTAATATTCAACTTTTGCTCGATTCAAACTTGAGCGATTATTAGTTGAATGTTGCGCTCGCGCTTCACGCGTTTGTGATATCTGAATTCTTTCACGTTCAATTCGGTCATCACGTTCTTGTGCAGTACGATTAGATCGGTAATTAGCTTGGTTTGTAGCATTTCGGATTCTTCTACCTAAATCGTCTTATAGGAGGCATAGCAAATATAAATTATTTTGTCACTAAACAATAACTAACTAATCACTTTGCACGAAACACGATATAAGAAGTTGTTTCAGTCGTTTATCAGTTGACAAAAGCAAATTCAGTAGATTAGAAAATCCAAGAAAAACAACACTTGCACACCGGCAAATCGACATAAACACTTTCTTTTTGTTTTTTTTTTTTAATTTGACATGACTTGAAGTCAAATCCTTTAAGCCGACTACGTTTTAGTTAGAAAAAATCTGTATGGGGAAAAAGAAAAGGGCTGTTCTAATGGTTTTTCGGCAATTATTCGAATTTTTCTTGCCGTTAAAACCACCCTTGAACTGAAACGAACATTTAAAAAAAGAATTGGCCAAATTGGTCCAGGCGTTGTTGAGTTATGCGCTTACCAACACATTTTGCGATTCATTTTTATATATAAGATTCAGTGTTCTTTATTTAAGCTTACAAAATGAATTGCAAAAATAAGAAAAACTATCAAAGCGCGAGACCACCACGCTAGTCGATTATGTTATGCTTAGTCTATCATTTGTTGTTTAGATAAGTATGCTTAGAGATGGGACATATACATCAAACGTGAAATAACATGTTCACCGAACTCGCCTCTCAATAAGTCCATTGTTGCGCGTGCTGTGTGGCATGTGGCACCGTCTTGTTGAAACCACATGTCATGCAAGTCAAGCTCTTGCATTTTGGGCAAAAAAAAAATTGGATATCATCTCACGGTAGCGCTCAGCATTCACAGTTACGTTACGATTCGAATCATCTTTGAAGAAGTACGGTCCATTGATGCCGCCAGCCCATAAACCGCATCAAACTGTGACTTTTTCTGGATGCATAGGAAGCTCTTGCAATGCTTCTGGCTGATATTCACAATAGACCGAATAGCCGCTTCAGTGGGTCGATTAAACTGACCATAAAATGGAAGAAGCGTGCGAACTTTCTTAACAGAGCACGCATTTTGATAATAAAATTCAACAATTTGCAAGCGTTGTTCCTTTGTAGGACGATTCATGGTTAAATTATAGACCAAATTGAAGATGTTTGACAGTGAAACAAAACACGAAACGTGCTTCAGCTGTTTAAACCAGTGTTGCCAAAAAGATAATATCTAAAAAATCACCCTTTACTATAAAAGGGACTCTTTTGTTTTTAAAAGGATTTTTATCTTGATGAGCTATTCGTTAATAATTTTGATTGCATCAATACTTGCAGGTAAACCTCAAACTATCTACGAATTCCTTTGTAAGTTCTCATATACTAGAGTCAAATGGGCTATTTACTTGATGCGTACAAATAACAAATAATACGTAATAATTATAACAACACAACAATTAAACATATTTTAAATCTTCAATGAATCATATGCCAAATATGGCAACATTTCATTTTTCGCAAAAATTGAAAATTTAAAATCAAACAAGAATTTTTAAATTCAAAATACCTACAACGTTAAAGTATACATAGCAACAAACATATGTATGTACATATATGCACATCTCCTCTACTTTCACACGTGAAAGCAAAAAAAATGTAAACAAATATTATTCCTTCTTGGTTTGACATTTGTATTTTGGCTAACTCCCTCGAACATATTAATGCTTATGAAACTTAAACAAACTTACTTTTCTCATTCTTTCTTTAGTAATTTTCTCCTTATTCTTAACTCTCTACCAAGTACTTTGATACACGCAGCGCCCTCAATAGTTGTGGAGATAAAATAAAAAATTTCGTCTCATAATAGTACTATAATAAATATATATACAATGGATTTGTTAAGGAGCCATTTTGCTTTCCGCCCGCCTGTGGTATGTAAATGCAAGTACAAAGGCTAGTATTTTTGTCTAAAAGAAATTACCAATTACAGGGCAATTACCTTCAATATTGGCCAGGGTACACAAAAATAAGCCTTTGTTTAGATCTTCGACGACTACAAATTAGAGATAGGACTTTGTTGTTAAAAAAAAAAATCTTATTAAAAATAAAGGTATTTTTTATAAGATGATAAGAACTTACAAATACAAATATTTCTCAAAATTTGTTTTAAATGACTTTTCACTGTTACTTACCTACATTATAAATTCAAAACTTTGTTCTAATTTTTAAAACAAAAAATTTTGAATTTTGTCATATTATTCGAAAATATTTCTATTAATAGCAAAACATAAGAAAGAAAATTTCCTCGAATCATCTTTTTTAAATATATACAAATTAATCATCTATGAAAATGTTTTTTTATGTTTAACTATAATTTTACTTTTTTATCACATCAACATCACATAATTTGAAAAAAAAAAAAAATAACTTCCTATGGTTTTGAAAATTTAAATTTCTTACTTTACTTTGAAAAAAAATTGAAAAGTAGGTATTTATTAAATAAATAAAATACATTTGTTTATCTTTGTATGGCTTAAAAAGGATCATAAATTGTTATTTATTACATGTTACAAGATGACCAATACGGATCATTTTCGAAAATAAAACGCACATAATGACACCATGATATTACTATTGACATATGGAGTCACGGCATGCACCTCACAGTCAACGCGTGAAGCTTTAATTGGAAATAGAATTTTTTTTCGATTTGACGTTCAATGTATTTCCCATAAGAGAGAAGTAAAAAGGGACTCGCAAAACATTAATCTTACCAAATAATTTTATATCAACGAGTATTGAAAAACAAATCAAAAACAAAATATATCTTAGATTATCAGTACAGGTGGCATGGAAAGAAAATTACCAGGTACTAATAGGTTTACCAAAATATAAACTTATCCAAATGTTTAATTTACCTAGTGTCTTTCCATGAATACTCATACTACGTTAACTGTATGAAAGCAACTCGATGTGAATACAAATTCTCGCTTGGTTATTGCTTTAAATCATTCTATTTACACATAATAACTAGGTTCTATTTGTTTCGCCTTGTTTTTGGAGACTTGCAAATTGTTCATTTCCTTTCTTAATATTTTTTTTTTTCGACTTTTAAATTTGTTTGCATCTTTATCCATTCATCCACCAAAGAAACTTCATTTGCCTTTATATATCCTTTAGAATGTTATATCTATGCAGAGAACCCCTTCGTTAGGTTGTTGGAAAGCTATTTCTTTGTCCTCTGATTTGCACTCAGCAAATATTAATAAATAAATATGTGTGAGGAAAAAAAAGTACGAACACAGAGTCTGACTGTAGGATATATCAATTAAAAAAGAAAAACATTCACCTCTGCACTTCACGTACAACAATGTTAAAGATAATAACAAAATTCCTGTGCAGAATTACATTTATATGTACCTACATATGTTAAAAACGCAAGAACTACTGAGTGCAAAATAAGGCCATGCTCTCATTATATGAGTGCATCATATAGTTTTTTCTATGCTCCCTTCTGGCTCCTTGTGTGTGATTTCTTATTTTAATCAACAGTTAAAAGAACACCTTTCCCATATCATTTAGAGCCACCAACCCAATTCAAATTCAAACCAACTGAACCCTGTGTGTGTATTTGCGTTTATGTTCCTTGCATTTTTAGCCTAAGGATTGGTTTTCTTGTTGTTATTTTTGAAGGAATTTTCGTTTATTTTCCTTTTGTATCCTAATTTTTCTGATGCTTTTGTTGATCGTTGTTATTAGAACCCAAACGTGGGTTTATCCAAAAGTATTGGTGTATGTGATAAAAGGCGTTGTTGTTTTGAAATTTATTCACGACTCATGGCAGTGACAATAAATACGGGACTTGATTTCATGAACTTTTTTTCTAAGTTTTCGTGCGTTAAAGTTGGAGACAAAATAGTCTAGGAGATAAAGTTAGTTGTATTCCCTTAAAAATTAATATTCTATTAAATTAAATCTTAATTCCACAAGTATATGTCGAATTTGAAAAATCGCGTAATATTGTAATTTTTACAAAAAATGTAAATCGAAATTGCAGAGTCAACACAACTGATTAGTAAATGCGAACTATTCATAATATTTTTCGAGTATGATAAATCGTGAACAAAACACAAACAATAAAATATTCGTTGCGTTACAAGCAAACTAAATAAATTAGAGTAAAAGTGAATACATCGGTCATGACCAAAATGTTCACATTCAGTATGATCAAATTTATCCGATTCATAGCCATACTATTCCGATGGATTGGTGGTTGGTTTTGGTAATGTTAATATAATCGATTTTTTTTTCAAAGACTAAAAATAACAGTAGTCCACATAAAAATTGTTTGGTCAAAAATCGAAAATTCGAATTTTCTCAAAAACAAACCGATCGATTTTTTTTTAATTTTCGCTACCATTTTTTTTCATAACTTGGCTTTTTTCAATATAAGAAAAAATATGTTTGTATTGCTCCAGAAGGTTATTCCCATAGAACCGTTATTATGTTTTCTCATAAACAATTTTAATAATTTTTCTGCATAAGCCATATATACTGTCATACAATAGCCGCTAATAAAAGCCGCGTTTTATTATCACCATGATCTGATCCGGATCAGATCATGATAATAAAACAGCGTTGGATCATCATATTTTTTATTATTTAAAGTTTGGTAGCAGTGTCAAATTCGTTCTTTCAAAAGTGACATTTCGAAGCAAAAAAAAAAAACAAACACATACCAAAAATGGAAGCTCCACAACTTTTGAAAATGTTTCTGCAAATCAACATTGCACTCTCAAACTCAAAGCATCCAGGAACGCTTTGGTCTCACATGTAGTCCAGATTCTTTTTGACCTTTTAATAAATGTGACTCATAAATAATTTAATTTAGAGATTACTTACAATTTATTTGAACATGTTTTCTCCCATTTGTGCTGCAGCTTTCTCGATTTTATTTATATTTTTTGACATTTAAAGCAGGGTTGCCCAAAGAACATTTTGCTCAATGATATTTTTTTGTTCCTTTTTTTTGGGGAAAATAATACCCATAAATTATGTCAAATATACATTTTTTTGGACTTAATTATTTTAATTTCACCAATTAATATCTATTTTTGTTAAAATATCTAATTATTTCATGGATTTATATACCAAATAAATAAATATAAAGCTTCTCGCTTTCTATTTAAAAAATATTTTATTTCAGTCCCATGGAAACGTCTATATGGCAATACAGGTTTTATTTAATTTGTTTGCAATGATACCAACATTTACATGTGAAATTACAATGATAAAGCGCTCCTTGTTGTGAAAAAAAGAATTTAATTTTGGATCTCAAATTGAGATCCATACACAAAGCAATATCTTGTGTTGTATGTAAATTCAAGATCCGGATCAGATCATGGTGATAATAAAACGCGGCTATAAATAATGTAATATGTGGTAATCAAAAATGTAATTACTATTTTTTTGATAAAAAAAAATACTATTTCTTTTGTTTCGAAATTCGATATCTTGGAAATGTTTCATCATTTTTTACGAAATTGAAATGTAAAACGTATATTAAGTAACTGCATACAAAAAATATTTTTAAATAACAATTGATAAATTTTATATATGAAAAATGAATTTAAAAAAAAAAACCGCGTTTACTACGTATTTTATACATGAACAAGTTCGTACTACTCAGTCGTTGGGTTTTATTTGTTAAACAATTACTTAAACACTAATTGTCGTTTTTGGAGTCGTCTCATTTTACTGAAGTTTCATTAGTCTTATCCGTAACTAAAACGCCAGAAGTTCTATCGCTCTTACATTCCACAAAAACAGCTGACAAAGCACGTTATAATTTTATTTGAACAATGGTTTAACATTGTAGTTTTCGTCTAAAAGCTTTCAAGTATATCCTAAGTTTGATCGAAAGTGACTTTCCTTAGCAACGTTTCGTCGCATCCTTAAGCTAGCTCCCACCCTTAATTTAGCGGAAGGAAGCTACCAAAAAGGAGTTGGAAACGACTTCAATCTATTCGTAGCTCGAGGGAAAAATGCTGCTCTGGATTAACACAAAAATTATTTTTGTTTTTATAAACTTTGAAATTTCCTTACTTTTTGCCTTTCTTTTCCATTTTCTAACAGTAATGCAAGAGAATTCAACGACTCCCATCCAGAATTCCTACTTGCGGTTGAAGAGACACTTCTCTTGAAATTTTTGGCAAGATGCTCAGCTCATTTTGCTCCATGATTTTAACAAGTCTTTTCCTCTGTCGTTGACTTGGCTAGGTGAATTTTTAGGCAAAAAATAAAAACAACTATCAGTTGTTCACAAAAAGCGAATACACATTTAGAATTCGAGGTCCAAAAATATTATAAAATCGGGTGGCGCAACAGTCCGTTGAGAACTAGGGCATAGTGACTTACAACTCTCAACCATTCCTCTGTGCGAGTACTGTTGTCAGGGATGGAGGGGACCTACAATTTTAAGCCGAATCCGAACGGCCAATTTGAGAAAGCACGACAAGAATTACTCTTGGAGCATTTGTCAATTCCTCGCAAGAGGCAGTACCCGTGAAAAAAATTTAGATGGCATAGACAGGGATCGAACCCAAGACCTCTGGCATGACAGTCCAACGCACTAACCATCATGCCACGGGTTCAAAAATATTGTAAAACTAAGTTTTTAACGAATAATTTGATAATTACCGGATTTTACCAAAAAATATAAAATTTTGAAATCAATTTTCTGGTTGCGTCAAGTTCAACCATCTGTTGAATCAGCTGTTCTGTCAGGTACCAACATATACCAAAAATTCTTAGATACTGTAGTGTTTGACGAGGCAGTCTTAGCGAAAGGATCATTCTTAGCTTATTAAAAGCCGCTTATATTGCCGAGCATAAATGCACGATTTAAAATTAGTTGAGTCAAGGTTATGATATAACTTAAGACTGAATTTATTTTGTAAATGTTCTCCTATTTATACTTACAACTAGTTTTACATTTTTATACATTGTATTCTTATTCTACTTCTTTATTGATCGATTTTGCCTATGACCTACAATACATTGTCCCACATGACGTAAGAATTAAACGTCCATTTGACAAAATAAACCATTGGTTGTATTTCCTCAAAGGCATTCCGAATGCTCAGTCAAGGTGTATAGCTAATTGCAGTCATAAACAAAAATCGATCTATGCACTTGGCGCATAGCGACCGAACATGCTTAGTGTGTAATATGATCAGTTCAATGCACGCTTGGTGACGGCTGATGATATACAATCATATGTAGGTCGCCATGCGTCGAGAATGTTTGTTTATTATTATTGTTTTGCATTATATTTTTTTTTTGTTTACATTTGTTAATTCTTTTGGTGTTACACACAACAATACTTTTGAATCCTTTTTTTGATATCCCAACTATTTTGTATCAGTTGTTCTGTTAAATGTCTGTCTGAGATTCAACGCAGCCATTGTGCCTCCAAACGATCGAGTATGAATGATCATAGGCCTGAAAATGGAATTGTTGCGAGAAAATCATTTTAATTTCTTGTCCACACTGATAACTTGCCATCATCGGTGCACATTCCCTGTTTCTTTAGATTGATACAAAATATTGTTTTTTTTTCAAAATTTAAATTTTTGATCGTTACTTTTTATCATTTTTTTTAAACTATAAAATATTATAATATTGCTGCCAAATTATGTCCATAATGCTTTTTGCCTCGCTATATCAGTTGCTGTTAATTGTTTGAGATTATCTTCTGTCCATCATCAGTTGTCTTCTATTCTTTATATGTGATCGGCCCAGCTATGTTCAATCGTCTTCCTATGTCCTGATCATTTAACTTTTCATCGTTCGCTTATGTCTTAAAAATATATAATGACAAAAAAAACAATCAGATATAGGGATTAAAATAATGCAACAAAAGTGAGTGATATTTTGCATTTTTTAGAATATTTAAAGCCCTTTGGTTACCTTTTTATTGGGCCTAGTAAAAAGATGTGTTTTTTAAATTATGGAAGGGAAACAAATTCGGTTCTAATTTTTAATTAAAATTTGTAATTGATTTTTTTTAAGGAAATAACTCTAAGAAAATCTGAAGGCAATGAACGCCTTGGTTTAACAGTGTGCTATAGTTCCGGTGGTGGAAATGGTTCAGGTTCTGATGACACGGACACATGTACAGAAGTGTATATAAGTGACATAGTTGCAGATAGTATTGCAGGCAGAGATGGTCGTTTGCGACAAGGTGATCAAATTCTTCAGGTGAATGGTAAAGATGTTTCAAATAAAGAAGAAACTGAGACATTGATTGCGGAGAACAATAATGCTGTGACGCTTTTGGTCAGTCGTTACTTATATGGAGTGAGTATTTTTCAAGGGAAACTTATCTTAAAGTTTCGTCATTATTTCTATGTCCTTTCATTTTTGTTGTTATTTCAAAGGACGACGATGAATATCACGAACAAGGAGATTATTACGAAGAAGATGAACCCAATATGGATTATGCCAAATGCTTCCTTGAGAATTATATAGTAAGTGAAGATTCACTAAAGTCCCCTACAAAAAACAATCAAGACTCGCCGGACAAAAAGCAGCAGCAAGAACAATTCCAGTTACCTGAGCAGCAACCACCAATACGTTGTATGACAGATGTAGTTGCTCCAAGTTCTTCTGACAATATTCCTGCAACAACAACTTTGGGTTCATCTATATCCAGGGATCCATTGAATCATCAAAATATTCGTGCTCGATTGGAACAAGTAAATCAGGAAATTGCGATATTAGATTCACGTGTTGAAAATATGATGATGTCGCAAAAGAAAAACATCGATCCAAGTGCTGGTGTTGTGGCACAAAAACCGCTTCAACATTCACAATCGCAATCACAAATTCAACAAGAACCACAACTTAAAGAAACCATTGGAATGCCAATTATGGACTATGATACTGAACATATTTACGAAACTATACCTGAAGATTCTGAATCTGAGCCGTTTTACTGTTCTCCGTATGAAAGCTCGGAGCATCAAAATCGTATTGAACAATGGTTGGACATGCAAGACGGTTCTGATTTGAATGAAACTCGAATGCGTTCACTGCAAAATCATAAACACCAATTTAATCAACAACAACAACAACATCATGAAAACCTATCAATTTGGACTAAAGTAAAAAATGGGACTTTGCGCAGTACAAATTCCAGCGCTGGTGATGATCATGAAAATAGTTCAAGTGCTTATAATACTGGAGGTTCCTGTAATAGCAACACAATGACGCCTTTAACTCTTGAACTAAACACTTCCAACTATCGGGATCGAGAGTTTAATCCGCACTCCCAGTCAACTCTGATTCTATGTTCTACAAAACACAATGTAAGCCCAATAAATGAAACAACATCAACACAAATTCAGCATCTACTACCGCTGATGCATAATTCATCTCAAGAACTCCAATCATCTTCCATTGTCAATCAGCAGCGTAATTTGAAAGATAAACTTCCGAGCCCATCACATTCTTCATTAAAACCTGCACAGCCAATACTGCCGAATAAGAAGATATTTCCAACATCACAGAAAAATGGTGAGATCCATTTTTTAAGGAAATATAGTGTTTTTGAATTATATTTGCCAATAATAATAAAAATTTCAATAATTTTAATATAAATTCTTACAGCTGCTGTTGATATAGCAAAATCTACACAAAATAATCTTAATACTCCAATACCGGCAGCATCAAATACTATGTACACAAATGTTGCAAATCTACATCAAACAATGTTGCTGCAACAACAACTCTTTCGTCAGGCCTTAATTCACCAACAAGTACCATCTAATTCGGTGCCTTGTCCACAGTTTACGGCACCAAATCTGAGCCAATATCATTTTGTGAGCAGTCAAGAGGTGAGTTTTAAATGTTTACCCTATTTTTTCATTTATTATGTTTTTGAGTAACAAAAAGTTCAAACAATTATAATTATTTTATTAAAATCTATAAAATAATTTTAGGCCTATATCACTACAGGAAAATAAACAAGACGCAGAACAAAATTCAATGATTTTTTAAATAGAATAAAATATTTTTTATTTTTTTTAGGTCAGTACTGTGAAACTGAATACACATCCAAATGAGGAACAAATGGTGTGGAAAGTCAAACGTCGCCAAGATGGCAGCCGCTACATTGTCCGTCGTCCTGCTAGGAACAGATTTCTTCGCAATCGAGCACTACGTATAAGCGCTGAACGCAACGACCAAACAACAGAAGATGATACAATATCTGAGATCAAAACTGGTCGCTATTGGACGAAAGAAGAACGCAAAAAGCACATCGAAAGAGCTCGTGAAAGAAGACAGCGGCAACAAATAATAATTACAAATAAAAATAATGAGATCTCAATGTTGCCACCCTTATGTTCAGCGGTCAGTAGCTTGAATGAAGCTGCACAGAAAAATGTAACTATATGTGGAGGTGATTCCGTAGTAATTCAACAAAATTCACAGCAGCAACAAAAACTAATACCGTCCGTTCAAAGTCCTGCTGCTACGACAGGCACCAAGATCTATCGCCAAAGTACTCCGTCGTCAACAACAAAGAAATTGGTGAAAAAAAATACTACTAATAGCCCCGTAGATGTTAATAACAGCAATACTCCGCTGGTAACATCGAATACATCTGTTACTGGAACACTAACAACTTCTACAACAACTCCCAGCGGTACTAGAATGGTAGGTCTTCTTTCGGTTACAATAGTCTAATAATAATTTCAAAAAATGAGAGTTATGATCTTTTGTTGAAGTTGTGGCGGTAACGCAAATAAAAGGTTTCTTTCTCCCTCCTTAAATATGCGAACATTTACAGTTTCAAGGCACTAACGTTGGAATTGGAACTGTAGCGGATAACACCAGTTCTTATCAAACGAGAGTAACCCATCCACCTTTGTAGAACTTCGCTGCTGTTCCTCATTTTCATCTTGATCATCTCATTGTAATATTTGTTAGATTTTGGAATCATCTAGCTTTAATTTAATTTTCAAGTTCCACACATTATTAGTTCCATTTCAAGACAAAATATATGCATAACTTAATTATTAATACATTATAAAATCAGGGTGGACTGAATATTCAACAAAATAACACCGTTGATTTTTTCGAGATAATGAGTGCCGTCTGAGGGGTGGGTAAATTTTCTGGTGGATTTGTTTCACTGCAAGCCGGTGCACAGTGGAATATGGTAGAATAAGAGCATATAATAACTGATATTTTAAAACACTTTACCTACATTAATTTAAAACTTGTCAACATTAGAGTCAAGCTTTACTATGCAAACATTCAAACAAGTAGTTTCAAGAAATATTATGAAGCCGTTCTGTTTCTTGGACAATTCTTCACCTTTGAAACAATTTTGTAGGAATAGTTCCGAGCTTATTTTATGAAGATTTAAATTCAAAGATAAGTTTTAATTTAACAATTCAATTCAAGAGTAATTGAATAAACTTTAAAAAAGAAAAACAAACAAACAAAAAAAGCATTACTTAAATTTTATAAGGCGAAAAATTATTGGCGCGCTTTGTTTTAAAATTACAAATGCTTCAAAATATTACTTATTATTAGGGTATTACTTACTCTTTGAATATTTTGAGAACAAATAATTATATAAATATATCTCAGGATAAAAAAGGAGCTATTTTATAACTGTTCAAATTCAATTGGTTTAATACAATTGATTATTTTTTTCTACGACAAAATTTTAAACTATTTTATTATAAACATTTTATATACATATATGTTTTTCTTTTTTAATAATTTTAAGTTATTTTCATACAATTTGTAATCAATTTTTTAAAATTGAAAAATGATTTACAAATACATTGTTGACTCAAAATAAACCTTTATATTCCACTGTGCGTAGTCGAAAAAAATAAGATAATGTGTAAAGTTTCCTACAATTGTATATTAATTGTATATTATTTATGATTATGAAATGGTACTCTTTTCCAAGAAACTAAATCACAAAAGTACATTAGAGGAGACAACTCAAAGCTTCATCAACGAAATTGGCAATAGATATGAGAAACAGTCCCGCCCTAGATTTCAATGTGTTTTTAATTTAATGTAAGACGCTGTGAGTAAAGGATATTTTAAATAGTGACTACACCTATTTTGCACTCGCCTCATATGTTTCATTAATTCAAAAATTCCTATTAAAAGTGTACATTGTCAATAAAAATCCACTATTATAATCTAATCTATTTCCAATCTATTTTTTTTTTAAACATTATTCCATGAGTTGAAATAAATTTACTAATTTTTGTATTCAAATTTGTGGGTACAAATACGCTTTGCTTTTAAACTAAATCGAACAAAAAGTATAATACAACAAAAATATTAAATGTTTATATAAAAAATAAAAGAAACAACTATTAGAATTGTGTATTAATTCTAATTGAATTATTGTGATATAGTTAAGGTTTGAATAGTTTCTTTTTTGTAGCTATTGGAAAAAATTATATGTGTTAGTAATTAATTCTCAAACCCTAACTGTTCTCCAAAAAATTAAATAATAAATACATAAACTATCCATTATAACCAAAAAATAATAAAAAAGTAAGTAATTTAATTAAAACAATTAACAGATCGAATATATTTATTATTACACACATTAAAATAGTGTTTGTTGACTATAAGTACATGTAAATGCATTTATAAAGACAAATTTCATCTTCCTAAATTAAATAAAAGTGTATAACAAAAAAAACGAGACATTATTTTCTTAATATTAATTATATCGTAAAATCAAAGACAAATATTTCAAATAAATTAATCATTGTAGTACTATCATGGGACACGAATTTTTGTTTGGAACTCGGAAAACTTTTGAGGAGAACTGGAGACTTATTTAGATTCTCTGATGCATTAATGGTGTGGAGTGACTGAGCTGAAGCAAAATAAAGGTAACATTACAAAGGCATATAAGATTTCTCTTAACTAGCCCTCAGATTATTTCGTGTCTGCTAATGATCACTTTAAAGAAACTAAGCATACACAGGTGTTTCTAGTGAAAGAAAAATATTCTCTTTCAGTATTTTCGAATTGGAATTACTTTTTTGTTAGAGTCAAAGACAGAGAGATATAATGCTTTGCACTCAAGCACCACAATATAATGCGTAGCATGGTGAAGCCCATACAAGTATCCATATAGGAACCTAAAAAGGAGAAATGTAAGGAAGTGCCATTAAAAAAAAAAAAACAGAGGCATTTTCATTACAGAATTGAGAGTTCGATCAAGGTATGTATATGGCGGTGATGGATCTTACGTTCGAATTCAGATATACACAAATACTTTCGATTCGATTCATCTAGTCCTAGTGGGATTGGATCAAGAAAATCAGGAGATATTTCAATGATTCAATTCTCCACAACAGCGTAGTATTACATATCAAGGAAAAATTAATAGAAAACTGAATGAGTGGGCCAACTTACTAGGGCAATTCACAAATCATTGGTTTTTACTATAACGTGCCTAAGGAGTGACCTAAATTAGTTCGATTGTAAAGACCTTGTAATACTTTTCTTATTAATTTTTTTCGTCGGATCTACCAAAATAAAAAATGATTGACATATTAATTTAATTGTTTTGTATGTTTTTCTATTGTTCTTCCTTAAATGTATTCCCAGGCAATAACAATTGGGTTGAAAACATGAACTTAAAAATGTAAAAACAGCATCTGATCCGAAGTTATTAAAGTCTATAGGTTTTTCTTTTTTAGATACCAAACCCGAAAACGCTTGGAAAAAAAACTACATTGCCGTTAGTTTGGGCTATCTGCATTCTTAAAAAAAGGTTTTAAAAACATGATTGAATAGAATTTCAAAAAGCAACGAAAAAATGTGTACCCCACATTTTGGGGTTTGAAATGTACCAAGACCGAGAGGTGAGTTTTAATTTTTGACGTGAAAGAAAACCAGTTGATATTAAAGTTACAGGTAGTCTTAGTATAGACTTACATTTTAATTTACGACTTAATTTTCCTGCTGCAAAACCTGCGTAGTAAGCAGCAGCTGCTTTTTGAAGTTTGTCCGAACATGTTGAATTGTCGATGTCATCCATTTCCTCCTCTATAACGTAGACATCGACAAGTGCATCATCTGAAACCTCCTGCATTTCAGTGATTTCGCCATCATCAACACCTTCGTCGTCAGATACCTCCTCCACTACAAAAACGATCTCCGTATCCAAAATATCGTCTTTGATGGGTACATCCATGTCGTACTCCTTCTCATCTTCAATATCTCTTTGCAAATCGGCTTCCTTTATAAGCTGCTCCGCTCTTGCGTCCTCATACCCCGAGTGTTCCGCCGCGGTGAAATTATGAAAAATTATTTGGCTGAGATTTCGAATGAATCTCCAAGCTTAAGGGTTACGTTCATAAGAACCTCTATTGCAACGTATCATAGAAAATAAGTTTTCCGCGACGTCGATATTTAAATGTGCTATGAGGATATAACTCTGCTCATCGCTCTTGAGATATTCCCACATCATCACAATGGCCTGTAGGGTTTGTTGCAAGCCCAAGAAGCATGGTGGGATTTTTCTAAAGCTTCCCGAAACCCATGTTGAAATCCACGTCTTAGCTTCTTTTAAAGCTTCTAATGTGTTTGTGAATAGCACGATGGAGACTTGAAGAAAAACTTTAAGAAAAGTTCTCTTTCAATAGTCTTCCATGGTGCTTTCTTCTTATGAAAGAGTTGCGCGAGAATAAAAGTTCGCAACTCTTCAGAAAAATCTAGCATTAAGTCCTCTAGATGGTTTCTGAAGGTATATTTTGCTTTTTGTTTCCTACTTTTAGACGTGAAACTAATGCGCCGACTAGTTTTCCTAGTGGGTTTTGGTTTTGCCACCCATTTGTACGTATGCAACCCGGGTGACTTCAATTTAGTGGGTGTGATGGGCAAATTTTCGAATTTAAGTGTGACTTGGACTGCTAGATACCAAAGAAATAGCTGAAGTGGATGGTTGTGCTATTGCACGACAAAAAAAATCCAGGGGTGTTGGTGGTAATGAAATAGGCGGATGGGAAGTTGTAGGAGTGAAAAGATGGGGATGTGTAGAAATTGTTGGGGGAAGGTTTGGACGTGAGTTTAGCTGTTCATTGCGAAGTGCAACAGTATCGCTTTTAACCTTGACCGTTAAGGTCGTCTGATTTTTCAAATCCCATGCCTCACGAAGGATCATGAAATACATCATTGCATATACATATCGAAAAGAAGGATAGTGGAAGCGCATCTTTATGATGACGATTTTGTGTACCTCGCACAATAATGTCTTTCGCATAAAAATGCGCTGCGCACATAAATAACATCTTCTCCGATTTTAAAACATTGCCATGCTTTAGCCAAACTTCCCCTCTGCGGTCGAAGGGAACTTGGAAAAAAGAGAGAGTGCTTGGTCCCATTTTTTTTGCTACGTTGCAGTGAGCATAACAGCACCGAACCATTTTGTATTTTTTTTATTATTTTATTTATTTTTCAAACAAGAAAAATTTGTACACAAAAATTACAAATAGTAATATAATTTATTTTTAAATCAAGAAGAATTTGTACACAAAAATTACAAAATATTTTACACAGCACTTAAATAATTACCACAGCACTTTAATAATCACAGCAATAAACACAAAACAATATATTTTTTACGAAACGAATCAAAGGTTTTTTTTAATTAACTTAAAGCACTTAAAAACTTAATTTTACTTAAAACGGACTCGAAAGGAAGACTAAAAATGGGTATGGGGTAGTCAATTTTAAACAAAGCTAAAAAAACTTTATATTTTATAATATATATATATGTATATAATAGATAATTATAATAAATATAAATAGATAATTCCAAACAGTTAAAAAAACTTACAATACAAAAAAGGTAGGTATGTACCTCTACTTTTTTAGAAATAAGGTAGGTACCTAAACTTCTTTTCTGAAAACACAAAACACATTTAATTTAAAAACAAAAAAAGCAATGTAAATTGAAAAGCAAAACAAAAAAAAAACAATGTAAATTACAAAGGAAAACACAAAGCACAATTAATTTAAAAAACAAAAAAATGCCAAGTGGTTTAATCAAAAGGAAATAACAAGCACAATGGTTTAATCACAATAAACGATTATCACAATGGTTACAAGCAGTTAAAATTTAAAGTTTGAAAAATTTAGCACAAATTTAAAAATAACTATTTTATTGTAGGCACAATTTAATCTCAGTTTTAATAAAAACTTTGTATTTTAATTTGCGAAATTTAAAGCAAATGTGATATTGTCAGTAAATCTTTCCAATTGAAAAAGTTCGATTAAAAAGCGCGAAAATTGTCTAGGAGAAAAACTTACACATCGATGTAAAACAAAATATAAAGATAGTACCTACAATCTTTGTATATAAAAACCATGCTTTTCATATACAATCCTACCATACAAAATAGCCAAAAGGCCAATATCCTTTATATTTCACCTACATTTCATTTTTACATAGGAAAATACCGTTGATCTCACATAGCTTAAAATGTAAACAAACCAAAGCAAACCAAAATAAATGTAAGTATCAAAAACACTCTATATGAAGATATAAATCTTTCGTACGTATCACCCTCCAAAACCCATTTGTTTACATTGTTGTATTTGTAATGTGGACGAATTCAACGAGAAAAATTGACGTGTTTTCACGCATACATAGGCACAATTCCTGAGTTCCGGTAGTGAATTAGAGGAGAAATTACACGCACACTAAGTCATACTTTATGAGGTCCGTTTCCGGTTTAGCTTGTAGGCAAACCAATATGGCTACCGAGGATTTATATCTTTACTAGAGTGTTTTTGGTAAGTATATTGGTTCATTTCTCCTCATCATTTGCTTCATTTCCTATTTATTCTTATAAGTAATAGAAATAAAAAAAATTAATTCATCCCCTTATTAGACACAATATTGAGACATTGCCGTTTTCCATATAAAAGTGCATTGATATAAAGAAAAAAATACAACAACAAATTCATCGACCTTCATATGGAAGCTTAGTATATGAAAACATATACAAGCATGAACTCAAATAGAAATAAAATTGAGTTAACTTTTTGGCTGCCAAACTAACTGTCTCCCTTATTCTGCTGGCTGCTTATGGGAATGGAAATAATATTTTTCTCTCGCTCCCCCGAAATGTATCCCTTTTTCGATACTACCGCCAACGACGGCATCCGGTGGCCCTAAAAGTTTCTGCCCATGAGAGTACTATGGTTTTTATATACAAAGATTGGTCGCATTCGGAAAGCTAGTGGCTACGTAGTCAAGGGATTCTGATTGGCTAAATCTAACTACAAAAGTAATTGAAATTTCCCCTCCGACGTAGTGTACAATTTTCGGCTACAAAGTTAGTGCACACTGGTTTTGACGTTTCACAATCAGCTGCTCGGTAAGGACACAAGAATTCAAAATGAATTAATCGTTTAGTATTTAAATACATATAAAAATCACTCATATTATATCTTACATTCGGTTTTATTGAATTCGAAAACAAAACAAACTATTTAAAGTACTGAAAACGCAAATGTTTCCTATATTATATATTTGCATTTGTCATTTATATGACAGTTTCGGATTGACTAGCTTTGTAGTGAAGTTTTGCATTCACAAATCTAGTTGAATTTCGACTACGTAGCCACTAGCTTTCCGAATGCGACCATTGCATCTTAATGCCTGCGAATCGCTGATTTCAAATACTCGTATGGCTTCGACAGACGTCTAGGTGGGCGTATTTCACCGATAACGGGTTTTTCTACACAGACAGATATTTGCCTATGGATAGATATAATTTCGTTTATTATGAAGGATAGTAGGTATTTGGTGGTTTTGCTTTATTTGAAATTTGTAAGATTTGTAGGAAGATTCCGTTAGGTGGAAGGCTTGAATTCGAAAACACTTGATAATAACATTTTGTAACTGACGTCAAGTTATATTCTTCTGAAGAATTTGTATGGCCTCAGATAATAATATTTGTTTTTGATTCAAGCTGGGATTTATTTTGAAGGGTTCCGTTACATACTTATTAAAAAAAGGAAAACACAAGATTCTTAAATGACAAATCATAACTCACACTTAACTAAATATGAAATTGATAACCTTGGTTTAAAACGCACGAATTATTTTTGGGATGACTGAAGGTTGCAGACAGGCAACATACATACCTCAATGTTTATATGCCGGCCGCTATTCTGGGTGCTAGCACTGCATTTAAAAATTAAATAGGAAAGTAGTATTAGTAATTTTGAATTTTGGCAAAAACTAGACAACATAAAACCATTTAGTTCAAATAATAAAAACATAGGTCTAATCTTAATATTTTTTTTTTCAAAAACTATTGACATAAACATTTCAATTTAAATTTTGGTTTATACAACGGATCTATGATTTCAAAACTGGTATAGGAATGTCTTGTAAGTATTGCCGTGTTTTTTTTTTAATTTGTTTTCAATGTAAGTCATCCTTTTAAAATTGCCCCTTCTCTCCTTCGTAAACGAAGAGAGAAAGGCCCCATTTCGATACTAAAAAGTGCATGTTTTTGACCAAGCTCAAGCGTCATAAAATGTTTCGAGTTTAAATTTATTATCATTACTTTCATTTAAGAAAGTAGCATAACATTATGTTTATTACGCATTTTCTATGAACAAAAATTACCCCAAAGATAAAAGATTTGCTTAGGCAGAACAAAAAAATGGGACTGGCTAGAATTTAGATATCTTAAGACTGAGACAAAGTCATACAATTTTAGATAATGAATTATAAAGATTAGCATTTTTTTTTTAAATAAAGAACCAACCGAAGCTTATGTCATTAGCACTAACCATGCAATTATTGGGCAAGGATACACTAAAGTAAAAGTAAGCCTTTCCTTAAATGCTCGATAGCTCAAAATTGGAGGTAGTAGCTCATTGTTAAAAAAAATTCTTATACTAAATACATTTATGTATTCAAGCAAAAATATTTCTCCAAATGTGTCCTTATTTTACCTACTTTATGAACTCAAAGCTTTGCTTAAATTTTTCAAACAAAAAGTTTAGGAAGTTCATAATCCCATTTGAAAAATTCCCTATCCTTAGAAAAAACGGCCAACATAAAATTTCCTTGAATCATAAGGGTATAGGTAGGTTTATTTTTGAATGTGTATAAAATTGAATATCCATCCAAATGTTTTATTTAATTTTTGAAGACCTCGTTTCAATCGCATTGTTATCAACAAATCTATTTATCTATTGAAACAAAAATAATTTGTCTATGACTTCGAAAATTTGAAATTTTTCTTAATGCTCACTTTGAAAAAAAATTGTACTTACTACATATTTACTTGCCCATATAAGTTTAAAATATAATTCCCTAACACAATCCTTCAAACATGAAAAACATAAAATCTCAAATCTCTAACAATACAAAACTTCTAAACGAAATCGTCATTCACCTGCTTTTTTATTCCTTAAAACCAATATGTTTTCCTTATTCAGCATAGTCTTTCACTATTTTCCACATCTTACCAATTTAACTAGATTCTAAAACATTTTCGTTGTTGACTTGTATTATTTTGCTTTTTGTTGAATTTTCAAAATACTCACCACATTTTTAACCTGTCCAAACATGACCAAAAATTACCGCAAAAAATACTACAAATGTCCCAAAGGCAGTAAAATTTTTTGGTCATTTGTAAAAAACATGAGGAATACTTCCTCTTCATCGGTTCCTACGCTCGTTCTCAATGCCACTCCTTTTGTTAGCTCTTTAGAGAAAGCTAATCTCTTCTCTTTGCTAGGCAGTTCGCCGCCAATTCTGCGCTGCCAGTGAGGTGTTCTTCAACGCTGGTAAAACCACTGCGTAAGCTTTTTCATCTGTCCCACTCCTCAGGACTCGTTCCGAGAGGATGGAAAACTGCATTTGTCCAGCCCATTCCCAAAAAAGGCGAATCTTCCTCACCCTCTAATTACCGATCGATTGCACTTACGTCCCTTCTTTCCAAGGTCATGGAAACGCTGATTAATTATCAGCTCAAGAAATATCTTGAAGATCGACAGCTTCTTAATGACCGTCAGTACGGCTTTTTAAGCAATAGGTCCACTGGTGATCTCATGGTTCATCTCACAGTGGAGCAAATCCTTACATCGCTTTGGAGAAAGTAAGATTATTGCACTTGATATTTCAAAAGCATTTGATACGGTTTGGAATCAGGCTCTCTTATCGAAAATGCGTGCTTTCGGTTTTCATGAATCCCTGCTTCATTGGATTAGTAATTACCTTTCGGATCGTTTGATACAAGTAGTAGGATGGATTGAAGTCTGAAGTCCATAAAATAAATGCTGGTGTGCCCCAGGGCTCTGTTCTATCTCCAACACTCTTTCTCATTTTTTTTAATGATCTCCTGTCTGCAACTTCTAATCCAATACATTGTTTTGCTGACGATAGTGCTCTTAGCTTTTCATATTCGTTTTCAGACTCACATCCCTCTTCTTCGGATGTCGAACTGCAACGACAATATATGATAATGATAAGCTCATTAAATTCCGACTTAAGCAGCATTGTACAATAGGGATTAAAAAACAACGTGGAATGTAATGCTTCGAAAAAACAATGCTGTCTTGTATCGTTAAAGCGAGATATACCCCCTTGCGATTATCCATGGATGGCACTACATCACTGAGACTGAACATCTCGATATTCTCGGTATGTGTATCACCAACAACCTCTTGTGGAACGATCACATACGCGATGTCGCCAAAAATGCCGCAAGGTGTGTGGGTTTCCTTAGGCGATGCAAGAAATGTTTCACACCTTCTGATCTGGCTGTTATTTACAAGAATTATATATACGTCCAAAGCTTGAGTACGAGGTGTATTCAAAAAGTACCCGGAATTTTTAAATTCCGCGGGTCTGGAGAGTCCGAAGGTCAAAATTATTTTTTTATTGTGTTGGTATACATGCCCCTAAAGTATGATGCAATTTTCAGCTATATTCACTGTTTACTTTGTCTGTGGTAGTTGCTAAGGTTCGACGTGTTTTATGAGCTCGGCGATTTTTGCTGAAACTGCTGAATTTTGACCAAAAAAACAATCGCATGAACATCGCTCAAGAGCTGTTAAATGACGTCAACGACGATCCAAGTTTGCTTGAAAGGGTCATAACTGGTTATGAAACATGGGTGTACGGTTATGATGTCGAAACCAAAGCACTATCGTCCACCTGGAAGCATCTAACGTCAAGAACGAAAAAAGCACGTCAAGTTCGATCAAATGTGAAGGTTTTGCTTACTGTTTTCTTCGATTATAATGGTATAGTGCATCAAGAGTTCTTACCACAAGGTCGTACGGTTAATAAGGAGTATTACCTTGAAGTTATGCGAGAAGCAATCCGAAAAAACACTCAGATTTATGGAAAAACAGTTCACGGCTTTTGCACCACGATAACGCACCTGCTCACTCGTCGTTGCTTGTTCGTAATTTTTTGGCCAAAAACAATACCGTAGTCATGCCCCAACCTCCATATTCACCAGATATGGCTCCGTGTGACTTTTTTTTGTTTCCAAAGTTGAAGAGACTAATGAAAGGACGGTGTTTTTCCTCGATTGAAGAAATAAATGCAAAAGCGCTGAGAAAGCTCAAGGACATATCAAAAAGTGAATATCAAGAGTCCTTCCAAGATTGGAAAAACTGCTGACATAAGTGTATTATATCTGGGAGGGACTACTTTCAAGGGGACCACAATGATGTAAACGAATAAATATATATTTTTTTTTGAAAAAACGAAAATTCCGGGTACTTTTTGAACACACCTCGTATAACTCCCATCTCTGGGCTGGTGCTCCTGCAACTTACTTAAGCCTCTTGGATAGTATTGAACGTAGAGCATTTAAATTGATAGGTGGTAATATCATCACAAGTTCATTTACTTTGGATGAACATCTTCGTAAGGTTTCTTGTCTCACCCTTTTTTACCGTTATTTTAACGGTTTATGATCTAGTGAAATAGCCAGCTGCATTCCTCCCCTTAAACAGTTCAACCGTAATACTAGCGTTTCAAGGAATGCTCATCAGTATACCCTCGAGTCCACTTTGGCCGTACTGTCAAATACAGAGATTCGTTCTTTAGCCATACATCTTTCCTAGTCATTGCAATATTCAGGAATTCAAAACCAATGTGCACCGACATCTCCTTTTAAACCCTCTCTCCTCTTCCTAGTGCTCACACTGTGCCTCTGCATAATAAGGGTAGTAATATCCCCTTGAGTGTGTGCTTATTATAAAAAAAAAACGGCCATTTCAAGTTGGGACACCATGTTTGTATTGCAGTTGTGGGATGTGCCTATATTTCTTTCATGTTTTTTTCTGTTCTTAGCGTAAATTTTATAATAACAAAATGGCAGTTCTTACTGACAGAGATTTAAAAGATAAATCTTGTATAAAATAATTTTATTAATTTTCCAATTTTTGAAACGCTGAGTTCACCTCATATTGTTTTCCCCTAGTTGAGCAAGATGTTCACGAATTACGTTAAAATTAAATACATAATAACTCCGCCTATAAGAAATGCACGGCACAAATAACACATGCTTAGACTAAATCCTCCCATTGCAGCTTTTAGGGCGAAATAGATCAAGCCGTTTGAGTTGGGAACTCGAAAGTCGGGATATGTGGGAGTTTTGTTGATTGTTTCTAAAAGCTTTTCAAAGACTGTCAAATCTTATTTATTTTTGCATACTAACAGTTAAATAATTTAAGTTCTTTTATATAGTGTCAAAAATAATAACTAATGTACTATACAAATATCAAGTCGAAGATATTAGTTTTGTTTTAAACAAAATTAAGTATTGTGCCGTTCCTGGCGAGTTCTTCTGCCTTACATTTACCTGGAATGTCTCTATGGCCCGGCACCCAGCAAAGGTGAATATTAAACTGTTGTGCCATCTCCACTAGAGATGATCGACAGTTATGGACTGTTATAGCTTTTTTGCAAGAAAAGAGAACTACAGTAGCTTTTTTGACTCTTTCCTGTACATTTGCTCAGTGTTTTTTCTTAAATTAAAATAAGAATTGTTGCTTAACAACATAACATATTGAAATAAACTTAATGAAGTCTGAAAGAATTCTTTATTGTTCTTATTTATTTTATTTTATTTCAAAACAATATGTATAGACTAGCTGACCCGACAAATGTTGTGTTGTCATATACATAAATAATTTCTAGAGCATATTTTGATAGAAATAATTAAATTCACAATTAATTTGTGATGATTTAGCCAGGTTTGTGGTCGGATTAATTAATTATTTAAAAAAGTTTTTCCTTATTGACCGCAAAAATCGTAATAAAAAGGCAAAATTTGTTGTTTTTAAATTTTAATTCTTTTTATTCAATACGAATGCATTTCGGTTCTCAGCTGCGGAACCATCATCAGCGGACGACAATTAAACAAAAACACAATGAGATTACATAAATTAATAAATTGAAGATGATGAAATTATGATTCCATTCGATGTAACGGCCCTTTTTCCATCGATTCCAATTAATGAAGCAGTCGAAGCAATCAGAAAGCATTTACTTAAATTTGATCTACAACCAGAACAAACAAAAACTTACATTGATTGCATCAACATTTGCATGAGCACAATTGTTTTCAATTCCGGGACTCATTTTATTCAAACAACTTCGGATGTAGTATGGGAAACGGCCTCTCGCCATACGTCGCTGAAGCTTACATGTGTAAATTTGAATCTGATTTACAAAAAGAAGGTAAACTACCACGTATTTGGCATAGATATGTTGATTATACCTTTGCTGTAGTGAAGAAATCAGAAGCTGCAAAATACTAGCAACAATCAACAATAGATTCCATAGCATTAAATTCACTTTCGAGAAAGAGGATGACACCCTTCACACTTTGCCCTTCCTCGACCTTGAAATCAAGAGAAAAGGGAAAAACGTTGAGTTCAGTGTCTACAGAAAACCCACATCCACAGATCGATACATAACAAATGATTCATATTGCGCCTATAATCAAAAAATTGCAGCCTTCCATTCAATGGCTTACAGATTATGCCGTCTACCTTTATCAGTCGAAAGCTACATGAAGGAATACCAACAAATACTTCATATAGCTGATGTGAACGGCTACGATAAATTAGTCATAGACCATTTGATCAAAAAACACTCGAAGAAGTTAACGCTCAGCAACATCAGTACGTTATTTGATCAAAACACAAGTTCAAATAAACACCGTGTCACTTTACCCTTCACCCCGAATATCACCAACAAGCTAATACATGTCTTTGCTAAATCAGAAATGAGCATTGTACATACAAACAACAACAAATTAAAATCTATCCTAGGATCAACAAAAGACCATATACCACCTAATCGATGCAGCGGCATTTTGCCCATGAACATAAGCATGTGTTAGTTGTCCCGTGCATTTCTTATGGGAAAATCCAGATTCTATGTAGTTGTTATGGGCTTTTGGGTTCAGTTTGCACAATTAGGGGGAAAACAATGTGAGGTGAACTCAGCCGTTCAAAAAAGAGATCCTTTGGCCTCTTTCACACGAGACGATTTCGTCCGTACGATTAAAATTCGTACGATTTTTATCCGTGAGCCATGGATAGTAAACTAATAAGATTAACTAAAGCTTTCACACTGGACGGAGACGGTTTTTTTTCGACGGTCGATTTAAAACAGCCGTCTCAATGACTGAGATATACTTCGGCCGTGTACGGTTCTTTTCCGTACGAAGAAAATCGTCATGTGTGAAAGAGGCCATTGAATTCAAAAATTGAAAAATGAATGCAATATTTAAAGAAAAATGAATTATGCAAATTCTTTTTAGTGAAAACTGTGCTAAAAATAATATTTGACTGCTTTTGGCATACAAAAACTATGGTTTTTATGAAAAATTTCGCTAAAAACAGAAAAAATTGTGCTGAAAGTATAGGCGCACCCTAGAACTGCAATGCGAACGTGGCCCAATTTGAGTTGTTCCCAGTTTTGACAGATCAACAGCGACACGATAAACAGATATAAGGTATGCTCATTGTGTTTTGACAGATGTAATGTGACGTCATCGTCATCTGGTTCGGATATACGATGGAAGAAAAGAATACCATTTCATTGTATTGTTTTTATTATTTTTCTATCCTTACAGTTAATTTGAGTTAAAAATAATTTGTTTAAATGCTTAATTCTAAAATACGCTCTACACTTAAAAAATAGTTTTTTTACACTTATATCTAGAGGCACAGCTTCAGCTTTTTTTAAATGTTTTTCCATGAACTTCCCTTCTGTGTACAGATGTTCCTTATTGTATTTCATAAAAATACTTTCCAAAATTGTAACATTTTTAAGGAATGTTTCGTTGGGTTTCTTAAGTCCACCTTCCGACTTTTGATCCACCCAAGTAAAGCTGCAAGATGTATAAGGATCGTTCGGCACTTTACATTTTTTTATAAGAAATCCTGCGAGGTATTCAATAGCGTCTTCTTTCAACTCGTCGAATTCAAGTGATGAAATTTCTTCCTCTTCTTCTGTTGGCGATTCGTCTTCTTCAACATCAGCAGCTTCTGGATTCATTTTTGATTCCAACACTTTAGAAAGCATTTGTGCTATTAGTTGATTATCGTCGTAGTGGTCCTCGTCTCTTCTTTCGACGTTGCTGTAGTCACTCACTTGTTGCGTGGCATCCGACCTTCCTGAAAAGATAAGTTAACTTTATGTTAGAGAATAGCAATTGTTTGTTTATTTTGTTAGTAAGTTATATTATAAGGTACATCATTTTGTTAATAAAACTTCCACCAACTAATAACTAAAGACAGCACGAACATATATGTTTTATTGAATATAAAATGCTTACCCAAAATGCAGGAACGTAACCTATACTTAAATTCTAATGGTGTTGGATGGTCATGAAGACCACCCTTAGATCTAATAACTCCAAAAAAGAGCTCTAAGTCATCCTGATTAAGTCTATTAGTAATTATATATTTTAAACTATGATTAAAACTTACGTAATCTAATAGAAGAGGCAGAGATGCATTGCTTAGCAAAATTCCCTTTTGAAAAGGGAGAAGTGAGCGTCGAGTCGGTGTTCGCATATTGCGTATATTTTCAGTCATAGTGTTAATTATTACCCGCTGGTCATCTAAGGCTAATCCAAAAGCTCTCATCCTTGGCCTAGAGTCAATGGATGGACATTTTGAATTGAAAATATCAAACCAGTCATTAGTAGCCTTCAGAAAATCAGCACACTCTAAGGAATTAGGTGGAAATGATTTTCCCAAAGTTATACATCGTCTTATGGATGCGGAAACTGAATGTGAAAACAGCTGAGTGGCAAATTTAACTTTCTGCCGGTCACTACGTCGTACCTCAAGGTGCTTATTAGAAATTTTGAAGCAAATTTTTAAATCATCTTTTTCTAAGCCAAGGAGTTTTTTAACTGGTTCGACGTTAATTATTTTTCCGTTAAGGACAAACCCAGTATCAATGAAATGATTCCTTAAAAGTTTTATCATATGTGGAATATCTGCAAAGAAAAATATCTTTTTCATAGGGTTGCATGGATGAAAAATAAAAGGCTGGTTTTCCGAAATGGAAAGTTCTCTCCACAAAGAAACATTTGTTGGCCCCATGTCAGAAACTACAGCTATGACTGTAAAACATATTTCTTCTAGCTTAGAAATAATAAATTTTAAAATAGTTGCAGTCATGGGTGCATCAAGATCATAGTAGACCACTTGCTTCCAGTTTTTGACCAGCCCTCTTACCATAACAACTTGTGCATATTTTTTCGGACACATCGCAATGTCATTAGCCTTGTCGTATTCATAAGTTGATTTGATTTTAACTTCGTCAAATGAGAGCACGCATAGCCGCTCATTTTGGTCATAGTCCCACTTAGACATCAATTGAATTATTTTGTTTAAAATACCTGGTTTTATTTCGATTTGTTTGGCCCATCTACGCAAAGTTGAAGGGGCGGGCAGGGGGAAATTTCGTTTGCGGAGTAGCCTGTAGGATCTGGCACCAGCTGAATATAAGGACATTGCTGAAGAAATATCCTCAGCTTTCCAGCGTGCCTTCTTATTGGGATGCTCCAATTGATCTGATTGGGTAGATGTAAATATCCTTTTTAAAGATGTCCTCATAGCCGTTCTCATAGCCTCATCTTTTTGTGCCTGCTGGTTCTTCCGCTTTAGACTGTTCTTCAATCTGCTGACTTGTCTTTCCAGTTCCATAATTTTGAGTTCCTTGCTGCAGTTGTATTCAACTCTATTTTTAAAAAACAGAATAAAATAAAATAATATTTTAGGTAACTTAAAATTATTCCCAAGTATATCTTACTCTGTCTGAGTGCTACCATTTGTGTAATACAAGCAATTTTCCTGATCTTGCTCTTCACAAAATTCTTCCTTTTGTGGACTTCCCGGGACAAAGTTACTTGTCGAGGGGTTTTGACAACTGTAGGTATTGAACATGATTAAATAAATAATAGCGATAAGAGTTTATTTCAAATTACTTTTCGAAAGCAGATAGACAGTCATTAACGATCCTTTTGCTTTCTCGTATTTCTTGTCTCTTGTCCCTCGCAGATAGCTCAAGTTCATTAGGCAATTTTTTTGACGGCACAGATTCTTTCCTTAAAGCTCTCTTATGCATAGGAACATTTAAAAGTATATCTTTAAGTGTATAGTCACTCTCAATAAAATGCTCGGAACAAACACGACTGTTTTTTAAAGAATATTCTTTTTTGTTCCCACAAGCACTAATCCACAATTTGCACATTTTAGCGTCTCTCGGGAAATAGTGATATTTCAATGTTTTTTCATTGTTTTTTCTGTCTGGTGTATTATTACACCCTAACACAGCACAAACAACCATTTTTAAATTTTAAAATTCAATTTTAAACCGGAAAACAAATAAAATATTAAAAACCAATTGAAAATTTCCAATAAACGTACTCGCTTGTCAAACTAGCAGATGACGATGACGTCACAGCATAGGCAAGATGGCGAATTCGGTGTATCTAATGAGCATACCTTTTTGTTTTTGTTTATCGTGAACAGCGAGGTGAGTATTTTGACAATTCTACAAAAATGCAAACAAAACAAAATTCATTCCCAGTAATGCAAATGAAGGTAAAACAATTTAAATAAAAAGTATTAATTTATGGGTTGGGTTCGAAATCCTGTATGGATCATAATACTGTATTTAAAATACTGTATCTCAAAATACTGTATTTCAAAATACTGTATGTACAAAATACTGTAAGATCAAAATACTGTAGCTCAAAATTCTGTATCTTAAAATTCTGTACCTATACCAAAATTCTGTATTTCAAAATGCTGTAAATAGGCTGACAAATAAAAATCGTTTTGATAATGTAAAAAAGTGCGCACTTTTTTACATTATCAAAACGATTTTTATTTGTCAGCCTATTAACAGCATGTTGAAATACAGAATTTTAAAAACAGATTACTTTTATAAAGAATACATCATAATATTTTTTCATTGGCATAAATGTTCTAATATACTTCCCTTGAACAATAACATATGATAATAATTCATAATTCTTTGAATTTTTGTTGTTGTTGTAAATACATTTGTATTATACAATTCATAGATTGCTACTTATAAATATTATTGCCTATTGTTATTTACTTATTTATGATATGATGATATTAATTATGATGGTATTAATGTATTCTGTTTTTTTACTTGTTTGGAGTTTCAATAATTGATATAATGTACACGCAGAAATCGGGTTCTGCTTTTGTTGTTCTCTTTATACGTAATGGAAGCTTAAGACCGGAATTTTGCAAAAATACAGTATTTTTAGATAATATTTTGCTCATACGGCATTTTGGGAAAAAGAATTTTGAGATACAGTATTATCAGATACAGTATTTTGACAAAACAGTATTTTGAGATACAGTATATTAACCATACAGTATTATGAATATACAGTATCATACAGTATGATACAGAATTTTAACCATACAGTATTTTAAAATACAGCATTTCGAGCCGCTCCCTTAATTTATTGAAATAAAAATAGATAATGATTTTGCACTTAATTTAATATTCAGATAAGAAGAAGAAGAAACCAAGGACAATGTTGCAACAAGAAAAGTGGAATTCCCCGAGTAGGGAGCCAGCAACGCCAACATATTTATTCTGGAGCAAAGAGGTACAAATTCAAGGTAAGTGTGTTTGTTACGTTAATTCTTGTATGAATATTATTTCGTTTTTTTTAGTAAAAATTACACTTGTCAACAAGATTTTGTTCCTGGCATATAAATCGCTCTATTGCGATGGCTTCTTATGTTCTCATTTTTAACCCGACACGACTGTTGGAATGAGAAGGGCCGATTACAGCGAAGGGATCGATACTGCAGAAGACTGAAAAGCTTCGCGTTGAAAGTTGAAACCGGTCTGACATGCTTTATTTGTCGAGAGGGATATAAATGTCGAGAGTGTTGCTATAAAGTTGAGGGATCTCTTTATTTGTTGACACTTTCCCTAGCCATTCATATCCAAGCCAATTGGATCAAATACCTACAAGCTGAATAAATTGAAGCATTTGATAAAAATAGCACAGGCACATCATTTGTCACCATCTGTGCAATGCAAACCACTTCTTTCAGCCATCGACCGACAGGCGAAAAGTTATAGTATGTACAAGCCATTCCTCATGATTTAATCTACATCTACAATCCACCGACAATTAGAATGGTTCTGTTTCAATATATTCGCAAGCGATACAATTTTGCAGATGGATATCTTTCTTGTACATGTTTTGCAGAATTCTGTGATGTAGCTGGTAAGGATATTTGTATAAATAGTAAAATAAGAACCATCCTAATTTGTTCTATTTTTAATTGTAGGTCTCTTGAATTTTAATAAAATGCCTTCCAATTCATGATATATTGCTGTCGATGCCGTGAACATCTTCAATTCAAACCCGACTCGAAAATTACTCCATCAATTTAGGTTTTTGAGATATTTTATTTTTAATTCGAAAGGCTTTTCGAGGCTATCTAAATTCATAAAGTAGTTTTCTTTTCAAAAAAATGTGTGATGATTATCCAAATCTACTATATCTTTCTTCAATATTCCATATGCAAATGTTAACTATTTCCTATAACGAAATCGTAGTCTTAAGATTATAATATCAAGTTCTTGTAATATATTGAAAAAAAAAATACAAAAATAATGTTGAAAACGAGTATTTCTTAGTTTGACCACATGTACCTATCTAAAATTGGAGTTCCGATTCGTAATCAGCATCAAAAATTAAACGAACTATTTAAGAATATAAAAGAATTGCAATCAAGGTTTTTTCAAAACTTCAGGTAGAGTCAAATAAAGAGTCTTTCATAACTAATAATAAATTACGAAAACTACCATACCAAAATAATTTAAACTGTACCTAAAAGCAAAGATATCTACTTTGCAAAATCATCTTGCAATTTAGAGTTAAAGGCATGTTTTACCGGTTTTGGTTGTTTTTATAATTTTTAAAGGGGCATATTTTAAAAACCTAAAAAAAAAGTATAATTTTGTAGACCGGTGTTATCAGACTCAACGGAATTTGAACTTCGCACTATGACGCAAGATGAAGAGAACGAATTTCTGACTAATGCTGTCGACCACATAAAATCACGAAAGAATACATTCGAACGTGATGAACCAAAACATAAGAATAGGATTAAAATATTAAATTTTTAATTTTGTTAAATTGAACATTAAAACAGCTTATTTGTTTTTTATTATTATTTGCTAAAAACGCAACAAAAAATAAACAAGGTATAATCCACTATAATAATCGACGTGAGCAGAGCAAATTTGGGAAAACCAAAAAGAAGTGTTTTTCTTGGAAAAAAGTACATTAATTTTTGTATTTACTCAAAAACTAAGAACTTACATTTCAACATAAAATTTTCTTTTTTAAGTGAAAATACATTAATACCATTGAATTAAAAAAAAAAAAATTGTACAAAAACTAGGTACGCCACGACGAATCTTTACTAATCATGGATGAGATTCTGAGCATAACGTCGAATCAACTGAACGGCAGAGTCAAATGGACTTTTAAGCTTCGTTTTGATTTGTAGCTGAAAAAAACATCAATTAGTGCTTTTAAGTTTTGTTGTTAATGTGAAACTTACTTTGAATTAGTCTTCCCATCATGGAGCCTTCTGGTCAATAAAATTGCAACAAAATGATGCGTGTTATAATTTTACCATTTCTAGAATATGGTAAGTTGATACATTGATTGAAAATATGTGGCTTCTTAAGTCGTTTGGGTTGAAATTCTTTTACGAGGCAAATTCCAAAATCCCAAGTGGACATTTTCACAACGTGAAGGTTGCCGGCTCGCGACCATTTGCGCAGCAACTCTTGGAACATCATTAGGGCAGTTTGTAGGCGCATTCTTGTGTCGATTCCAGTTAGTTTAAACAGAAGCTTTCGTGATTCAATAGGCATTATGGATTCATGGAATTCAGCTTCTATTTCGTCAGTCTTTAAGTTTCTTAAAATTGCAGGGAATTCTAAAATAGTACATACAAAATTGTTGAGATTATTTTGTATTTAATTTATTTACAATTCATTTTTTAAGAAGGCTTACCAGTGATTTCCGACTCCCGTAATTAAGGAGGGTCTATATTGTCCCAACAAGTTCCTTCTAAACTGGAATTCGTATCAGCTACCTCTTCTATGCAGGCGGTGTCAGCCTCAGCGGCAGCGGGAAGCTCTAAAGAATCATATAATTTTAAATATTCCTGTTTGGATCACTCGTAAGTTAATTAACTAACCTGAATTGCCTGACTACTCTGCAGTTGCTGATACTGCTGTTGAGTCGTTCCAAAAAAGATTATTTTCTAGATATAGAAATAAATCTAGGCTTCAATTTGACCAATTTTTACAACAACTATCGATGATAATGCGTGTTTTTGAGTTTTTTTCTTTTCGGGAATGTTTGTGACTGTATTCACATAAGTATATTGCACCAAGAAACCAAGAGTAACATCATCGCCTGGTTTGAGTCCTTCTTCAGGTGTAAAGTTCAATTTGAACTTTCTCCAAGTGATGAATCTATAACAAAATTGGAGAAACAACATAGAATAGGAATTTCTAATTAGAATTTTCTGTTCTTTACTTTGATTCTTCTCGTTGAACTTGAACTCCTTCGTCGAATTCCTTTGAATCGTCACGTTGATTTAGGACAAACGAAGAATCCAACATCTCTAGAATGACGTTGGTGGGACTTTTAACACAAGGTGGTTCCTCGGTCAGTTATGTCTGCCTCGATAGACTCGTGTTCAATGATGAAGTCGATGTTTCTGCAGCACGGTCGTCTTTTATTCGAAGTCGATCTATCGCCGTTCCTCTTCCTTGGTTGGCAGCTCCATAATGGTTGTGGTCATATCGTGCATAGTTGGGCTTTTCACAACGCAAAAGCAGAACGTCGAGCACATGATAGTTAGCGAACAATTGAATGCGATACTTGATCGACCCTGAATGGTACTGTTTGGCCTTTGTCTTGTCGGGCCAGCCCATTTGCCTCCGAATGATTGCCACCGTTGAGCCAGTGCGATCCTTAGGAGCAAAATTAATGGATTAGTTTTAGATTTAATATTTGAATTCACTTAATTTACAGTCAAGGTGGTGTTGTTGCTGCTGGTTTTGTTGCATTGAATGCGTTTGACTATTGGTAGAGATGGTGACACCTCCACCGTCAACGCCTGCGGCAGCTATGCCGTTGAGATGTACATACAAACACAATGGGCAGTATCTGTCGTTAAAAACATTGATAATATTTTGTTAAGAGAAATATAATATATAAAAACTTGCCTGCAAATCAGCGCCTTATTTGCTTTGTCTTCCAGATTTCTTCAGGGAAATTGCTTTCTTCATTATGATGTTATTGGCAGCATCTAAAATGAAAACACAGACTATTAAATAAATCGATTATTGTTGCACCTCCTTCACTGCAATTTGACTTACTTTTTATTCAATGAAGTGAACTTGTATATACTTTCTTCATTATAAGGAATTTTGGTCTGAAAAATATCAAATTATATTAAATATCAAAACAATTAACAAAAACTTACTCTTCAAATCCGAAATCCATTGTTTTGTTTTGCAAAATTGATTGTCATTTTTGACAGGTCACAAAAATTCCATAAGTTTCTATTTTAGCCCAATCCCCCATTTTGTTTTTTTTTTCCCACTCACATGTATTCACCGATAGCGAATTTGAGAGAGTTATTATTGTTATTTTTATTGTATTAGAATGTCAGCTTGTTAGACTTGACCATTCCTGTTAATTTTATTGAATGTTTTTGAACAACAACAACAACTTAAAGGTGCTACCACTCATTGTTTTTGGCTGGAGATGTAGCTATTTCGTGCTTTGCCACTTTTGCACCTTATTTCGATAGACTTACAATTCGTAGTACGTATCAAAGGGGGAGAGGTTGGAAGATCGGTAACGAATTTGAGAGAGTTCACCTCGAATTTGAGAGAGTTCACCTCGAATAAAATTTGAGGGTGTTTCAGGTAGGACGGGGGTACCGGTCGGGACTCTAGATAATATATTTCCTCTATGACTGTGGCCATGGATGATAGTTTTTTTTTATATTGCAAACCGCGTCTGGGTTATTTCGAATATTTAGTGGCAGTTTAAATACTGAATGAGCTGTTCTGCCCCCATCCAATAAAGTTGCCGCAATGCCAGAAGATGCAACACCATTATTTGATCGTATTTAAGCAAGAATTAGGCGAAATAAGGAATGTTTTGCCAGTTCCACCTAGTGCATAAAAAAAAAAGAAACTGCGAGCATGATGTGGTCAAAAATGGTTCTTTGTTCTTCATTCATTAGTGGGAAATTGCGAGCAACAATCGCTGCCATTTCTACAGTATTGTATTGTAGTTCACCATTCAATTCAGTGTCTATTAAATCAGATGCATTTTGATTTGGTGAATGCATACCGAAATGACTGAGTGGTAAGTTGGCTATAATAACGCAAAGATCCTCAATAGCAATCAATGCTTCATTGTGCATAGCGTCACTGGATACTATCGTAAGATCGTTGCACCGTGTACGATGTTGATGCAATTAAACAATAGCACTTTTAGGAATATAAAAAAAAAGATAAAAACCTATTCTCACACCTACCGAATGAATATGCAAAATTTCATTGAAATAGGTTAAGCCGTTTGGGAGGAGTATGGCAACTAACACTGTGACAGGAGAATTTTATATCTATACTTAATACTTAATATACTTAATATACTTAATACTTAATATACTTAATACTTAATACTTATACTTAATACTTAATATACTTAATATTTAATATTATAAATGCGAAAGTAACTCTGTCTGTCTGTCTGTTACTCAATCACGCCTAAACTACGAAACCAATTTGCATGAAATTTGGTATAGAGATATTTTGATACCCGAGAAAGGACATAGGCTACTTTTTACACCGGGAAAATGACGCATTCCTATGGGAAAATTCAGGTGGGCCGATCGCTTTTACGCCTAAACTACTAAACAGATTTAAATGAAATTTGGTAAGGAGATAGTTTGAGACTTAAGAAAGGACATGAGTTACTTTTGACCTCGGGAAAACAACGCATTCCCATGGGAAAAATTACTTTCCGGGGAATCTGATCGCTTTCACTCCTAAATTACCAAAGATTTGAATAATATTTGGATAAAATTGGTATTACGGGAAAACAACGCATTCCCAACCCTTCTCATAAGTTGAGATTGAAGGTTGGTGTTCCAGTCCTGTTAATGAGAAATCTTGACTCATCAAATTTATGTAATGGTGAATAAACTTTCTAATTTAATTATGAAAGAGATGAACCGGTATTGTGGTCGAGATTATTGAAGTGAAATTGTTTAAACGAAGTTCCTTTATTGACCACAACAACAAAGTTAAAATTCAAAATAAAAATAAAACACAAACGCGAATTACTTTTCCCAATGAATTTTATTTGGATGCATTTCGGGTTGACATGCAACCCATCTTCAGCAATTAACAATCGTTACTCTGTAACGATTGTTAATTGCTGATTGAATTCATTGGGAAAAGTAATTCGCGTTTGTGTTTTATTTTTATTTTGAATTTTAACTTTGTTGTTGTGGTCAATAAAGGAACTTCGTTTAAACAATTTCACTTCAATTATGTAATGGTACACGGCTACAGATTACTCACCTAGGACGAAATATTATAAAAGCTATAATCATGACTGGATAGCAAAAGGAAAAAAAACTGTTTTTCCCATGGACAATTATATGTAAAGTGCTCACAAGTCTCAAACTCACAAAATCTTTACGTTCTGGCCAAGGAAGGAAAAACAAAAAACGTCTTATATAAAAATGTGTTGCATCAACCTATCTTCTTCTTAAAATGTATGAACCCTAACCTAACCTAACCTATGACAATCACACTTAGTATGGCCTCATCCCATCTCGGCACAATTCAAACATACGTACAAAAAAGTACAGCTCAGGTTTTTTCATACTACTATCCAAAAAAAACTATCTAATGCGGACGAAGTCGAGGGTAAAAGCTAGTATTAGATAAATCATCAATGAAAAAAGGTGTTTTTTCAAAATCTCCTTCTATTTATCTCAATCTTATTAGCTTTTTTCTTCCAATCTAGTTCAACTATTTTTAGAAGTGGTAATGCTATTATTTAGCTGTTAACTCGGCTCTTCGCTTACAAGAGCACCTCTGAAAACACATTCAATGGCACGGCATCTATGAATAATATACGTACGACTGTGACCACGAACTTGCTCATGTGTCAAATCTGTTTAAAAATATTTCCTGCATTTTAAGATTTGAAAACCTTAAAAAAAAAAGTTTGGTTGTACAAATTTAAATGCCATTTTATTTAAAAAAAAAAAAACAACTTAGTTTTTCAAAAATTTTATTTGAAAATTGTTAGAGCGATTTTTTTGAAATGAATGTTTTATACATTGTTTTCACTTGAGTTAAAAAATATTTTTAGTATGCAGTTGTTTAGAGCTTATTAATATACTCGTACGTTTTACAGATGTCAAATTTTGAAGAAAAAAAAATCAAAAATAAAAACGATGAAATTTTTGATCATGAAATATTATTGAGACACTATAAGATCTTATGCAGAAAATAAATTATTGAAATCGGTTCTGGAGCAATGCATTTTTTTTATTGAAAGAAGCCAAATTAAGAAAAAAATGTTTAGAGAATTTAAAAAAAAAAGGACCCGTTCGTTTTAAGAAAATTCGAATTTACGTTTTTTGACCAAAACATTTGTATGGGGACTACTGTCTCCATGCCTTTAAAAAATGAAAAAAAAACGTCTAACACGAATCGGTTTAAAACCCTAATTTCCAAATTTGAAGTCAATCGACTTTTTTCGACTTCTCTACCATCATAATGTCATGTTTGATTAAAATCTCGAGTTGGAAATTGTTTCCGAATGCAAAACTTACCATACTGTGGATTTTACTGCAGGATCCTGCAGCTAGAGCGGGCGAAATTGAACCTCTATAAATAGCTAAGCAATAGCAATCTTCGCTTAAAGAGCCAATATATCCACGTCTGAAAGTTCTACATTCTGAATGCTTTCAAAAAAAAAACATTTGTATCGTCTGTGGTCTAACAATGCAATTTTAACGTTCTTTAATTCAGTGTTTACAGCACTGTCACCAGTCACCACACACAATTACAACGATAGACTTATACAATTTGACTATAATTATGTCGAAAGTTTTTACAAACAAATGTACACTGAATTTGGCACAGATAAAGTAAGTGAGATATGTACATAATTCTTGAGAGACAGTCTTTCGATGTCAGCTTAAGCCTAGTACGCTGCTGATGCGAAACGAAAATTCCCATACAAAAATGACATGACGAAATAATTAACGAAAAATTTAGCTGTGCTTTTCGTTTTTCAGTACGCTGCTGAACGACGAAATGTGTCATTTTAGTGGATTTAGATTTCTTAGTCCAATTCTCCACTCTTTTCGTTCTCAATTTAATTGCCCGGCACATTAATTGCTTCCGAAATTTTGACGTTTAATTTTTTTATTGAAAAAAAAATTGTTACTCTGACTTTCGGTGTTTTGACTTTGATTTATGTATATTTGATTTAAAATTTAAAATAAAATGGATTTGTCTAATGTGTTTCAACAATACATTTCTGAATCGGAAACTCAGGATGTTGAACATGTTATTGGTGATGTGCAAGAAGTAGAAGTGATGAAGACGAGCAGTGAACTTCAACTTCCAAAAACTAAACCGAAGAAAAAAAAAATGTTTTTTTCTTCGGAGGAAAAAAAGAAACTGGCTTCGTTGGTCGAAGCCAGTGAAGCTATTTGGAAGTTAGAGCATACGCTTCACAAAAATAATTCAGCCGTTTCGATCCTCTGGAGTAATAAAGCTGCAGAAATGAAAAAACCATGTACTAACTGCTCAACAAAATGTTAATAAATATAATTCTTTTTCACTTTTGTTTACCAGCAGCTGACTGTCAGAACTTGTCATTTGTTTTTGACAGCTGACAGAACTCTCCACAAATATTTTTCCGCTGTGGTTTTCGTTTTCATTTTGCTCTGCACTTGGAAACCGCCGAAAAAATTTGTTTCACTTCAGCTGCGTACTAGGCTTTAGGTGATAAATATTTTATTTTTTCGGCTGATTACACATATTCCAGTGTAATCATACTTCAATAAAAAAAAAAGCCAATAAGGATATTTAAGAGGACTTTTTACAAGCAAGGGTTAACAGCAAAAATTCTCCATTTACCAAGATGGGAATCTTTCGTAAGCAAAAACACTATATTAGAGCAACACTCTATATACATATGTGAGCACACATGATGTGTCAAAGCAAAAATCGAAACAAATCACAAACAAGACAAGGGACAAGCACACATGAATTCCACCATAATTTCAAATAGCTTTTGTTTGATATGGCTGCTGATTCCCTGTAATGAAATTTATTTGCTTAAATTTTGAATACAATTATTATTTCCTAACTTACATTTTGTCTATTTCACACAACTTAACACAATTTTCCTTTTGTGTCCTTTAAAAACGACCTTCGAGTTGCAATCCGTTACCTCTCTTGGTGTAGAAAAAAAATGTCCCTTTTCGAACGCTAAAGACATTCGGAAACGCATTGCCAGGTACGAAAAATCCGGATGCGGATTTGTTATTCCGTAAGTACTAGATTTCTTATCCGCATTAGAAATAGAGAGTACAAAATATTCGTTTTCGAAAATATTTGCTTTCGAAAGGCATTACAGAGTAGGGCCCCTGCGCAGTTGAATGGCCAACTGAATTGGTTCAAGCTATACTTAAACAGATGCATGTTTAGCTATGGGAACACATCACTTACTGAACTAAAATAGAACATCACTAGTCACATTATTTCAAAGATCCAAGGTTCGCACTTAAGCAAAACGATAATTCAACTAATTTATTGATACAAATATGCGTCAATTAATTCGATGATTTTCAGTATACGCTTTATTTAATTGTATTATTTTTTCTCCTCTACTTAGTAGCTGTACAAACATTTAGATTAATAAACATTTTATATATCATTTTAGTGTGTCTTTAATCATACTGCATTTTATTCCGTTATTTTAATGTTGTCATTTCATTTACAAGTATTAGATGTTTTTTTTACAATCGTATAGTTAAACATCTTTCTTTACCTGTCATTTTTATTTTATACTAAATCGAATATTTATTTCAGTGATCCTTTTATCAATTAATTTAAAACTCTTTTTATTCATTAGCTCTTTTAGCATTTATTATTGATTTAACAATTTTCATTGATAGAAATTAAAAAAAAACATTTTTACATCTCTCAAAAAAATTAAATAAAATATTACACAAAGGCTATTCAAGTTTATCAAACCTGCTTATACATTGTTTTTGAAATTTTTTTTTTAAGATTTATAAATATTTGAGTGTGATGATTAACTCCAAAATTATCACCTTTTGAGGAAAGCCGAATTCTAGAATATGTTAAGAAGGGGAATGAAGAAAAATAAATGAATGTTCGTCGATTGTGCAAAATGATAGAAACTTTGTATATTATGTATCCAATATCATTTTACTTTTCGTTTATTTTATTTGATGTTGCTTTCATGTCTGAGGAAGTGTATCACCCAAAAAGACTTTGTTATTAAATTATAAGTTTTTGGGAAGCGAAGAAAAGATTAAAAACACCATTATGGCAAACATTTTTCATTCTAGGTTAGAACAACAAGTTAAGTTTTCTATCAACCGCAACAAAAGTTTGACGTCAAAATTGCATCACCTTAAAGTAACTCATATTTTAGTTCAGGAATTCTCTTTTCTAGCATACATAACTATTTTTTAACAGGAGAATTGCAGTAGTGTGCCGATATTTAGTAGAAAACCTACGGGCTTCCTTGCAGCAAGTTTTACACCCCATTGAAAAATGCTTCTAAATCGGCAATAAAATCACTTAAACAGTAACAATCGAGGCCCTAAAAAATCGAAGGATAAAGGAAATTCATTTAAAAATTGCTGCATTCAGTATGACAGGATGGTAGCAAAAGAGCCTTATGACATACGTTTTTTTTGGCGCTTACGATAATTTGAAGGAAATGTTTTTTTCGAAATCTCTTTCTTATAGCTCGAATATTTCAGTGTTGTACACAAAAGTACAAGCAGTTTTGATTGAATTGAATATTCGAAAATATTGTTTTCTTTTCGTGTTATTATTTCTCTATAGATATTTTTATATTTTATCATTTATACACAAATTACTTTTTTGTATGTTTTTTCTCAAAAATTCTGGTCTTGTGTCGTCTTTATTTTTATCGTTAGCGACGGGTTTTTATTCCAAAATTCAACACAAAACAATCGAAAATCGAGATCGATAACAATATGACATGATCACATTCTGTTAGGTAAGTAAATCATATTTAGATGATTATAAACGAGTTAATTAGACTACATACAAAGATGATTGACTTTAAATAAAAATGAGATGCCGAATCCTTGAGACACATTCTATATTATATGCCTATTTTTTGCGTTTTATTTTTCAAAAGAAACAACACGTTTCTATCGACAGTAATTAATTTATATTTAATTGCTAAATAGTAACAAAACAAAAAAATGAAATTAAGAAAAATAACTTATTTCTATCTACAATAAAATCATTAACATATTTAAATTCTAAATATTTAAATACGATTTTGATTGAAAATAATAATTAATTTCAATGAGTAAAAAAGTAAAGGCAGCTATGAAACTTATATAACTTACAAGAGGCAAAACTCATCACTACGCCATATACATACAAGATTCATTTTGTTTTTTATAAGTAACTTTTAAGTTTCACATTTATTTATTATATTAGATATCACAAATAAACTAAATGTTTGCTTGTTTTTGTTTTTTCCTTTATTTTACTTTAAAAACAAATTCGTCGATAGGGAACAACTTTTTTTTTAATTTAGTTTTTTTTTTATAAGCTAGACAAAAATTACATTACATTTTTAAGACACGATAACACCAAACATAAGTTTTCTCATATTTAAAAAAAAAACGAAAAAAGCAAATAATAATCTATAATAGTTTACCTTGTAATGGGAGACATTTAATTGCGTCCATCAATAACTGATTTTTTAAATGAGTGTTTTTCTTACGCATGAAAGGCTTAATAGACAAAGGTAGTTAATAATAGTTCATATAATAAGTGATAATATGTTACAAAAAAAGGGTAATTTTCAAAGATGAGAGATTAAAGAGAATAAGGATTAAATCTTTATTTGAATTAAAGAAATAAGTTCGATCGCATTGCATAAGAATAAAATTTGCTCAAGCGATCATGGAATCAAAGTTGTAGTTAATTATCGAAAATTTGATCAATAGATTTACGTTTTAAGCAAAAATGGGCCTCAGTTTTAATGGGTGCAGATGTAACCCACTTTAACCTCAATTGACTTATGATCCTTGATGGGAAAAAATATTTGTAATAATGAATATATACCAAATGTTAAATAACAATAAAAACTTCTATACTGATCTTTTATGAAAAATTACATTTGTGGAATAGATTCATTATTCAAATACAAAACAAACCATTTCAATTTTCAATACAAAAAAATTAAATTCAAATATAAAACAAAACAACATTTTCAAACTGAATAATAATTGAGTACTGGACGCAATTAAATAAAGATACGGGTTTTTGTTCTCCTTTTTAATTTATATAAAACAAGACAAATTTAGATTATAAAAGAGAGAGCATATTGTTTTTCGTTTATAACTACTTAACCATTAACAGGTTATGATAATATTTTGTATTTACAATATTTTATTAAAAGATATAAATGGTGTAGTTTTTTTGTTGTGAATTTATTTTGTGTATACTGCCAAGTTAAAAAAAAAAAACCTAATATAATACCAAATAATCCAACTAATAACAATGAATAAATAAGTTCATTCACATATGTATTTATAATTAATATACATATATATATATACATATACATATACATATACATATACATATACATATACATATACATATACATATACATATACATATACATATACATATACATATACATATACATATACATATACATATACATATATACATACATATACATATGTGTACATTATATTATATTAGAAGTCAAACAAGTATTTTCTTAAATTTTTATTAATATTATCACCACACGAGGGATCTTAATTGTAAGCTACTTTGCATTAGATGTTACGGCAGTGATAAGATGTTTATATTTTTATATTTTTGTATTACTTTATTTAATCTTTAGAAATTTTATGAAATGCTTATATGAAAAAATATAAACTAAAGGATAGATCAAAAATACATTAATTTTGTTTGTATTTAAAAGAAATAATAAGAACAATGTCTAAAGTAGATTCATTTAATAAAATAAGCTTTTTCATTTTTGTTCTAAATAATGAAACTAAAGGATTAATCAAGATTACATTAATTTTGTTTGTACTTAAAAGAAATAATAAGAACAAAGTATAAAGTAGATTTATCAAAATAAGCTTTTCAGTTTCGTTTTTGTTGCTGTACATAAATATCGTATATATATATACCGGAATACATATATAAACCTTAAGACTAGTACACTACTATTAAACAGCAACTGACAGCATATAAATTGTAGACAAAGTAGGTAATATAATGTACATATATATTAAAATGAGACCATCATCACAAGAAAAGTATATGACTTTCTTTTTTTTTTTTTAATCAATTATCATTATTCAAAACGCTTTTGCGGATTATTTTATATAAATAGCTATAAATGTTTATATATGAAGGTTGTGTTTTGCTTTTGTTTTTGAACAATACTTTGCTTTAAGAAACACATCATTTTAAGTATTACTTATTGGGCGATTTCGAATATTTATACCCATGTATTTAAATAATTATTGTTTTTCAAATTAAGATTTACATCAGGATAAATGAGTCTGTTGTATAAGGAACGGACTAAATTTCGGGGTTGTCTCACTTTTAAGCTTTCATATTTCTTTTATATACACTTCGTAGGTTGGCTTACAAAAAAAAAACTTTATTTTCAATCGCAACGGTTCCAAATAAACAAAAATCCAAAAAAAAAACTTATAGCCAAATTCTAATAGTAAATAAAGTTGTTCGACCAACCTACGAATATACAAGTCTTAACAACGTAGAATATAGTTATTCTTCTTGCTTTTTATATTTCTTAAAACTAAGTTATTATTTTTACTGTTGACTACAAAATCTTCTTTGTTAACATTTTTAGTTAACTGTTATTTCGTTACATTTATCTGTCTGTTTTTTGTTTTATTTTTTCCACCGTAGGTTTTAAGATTCTATCCTAAGGTTGCATCAAAATGTGATTGGTTTTTGTTTGATTTTTTGTTTGTTGGGAAAGGGAATAAAAAATAAACGAAAGTGATTTGTTAGTGTATGTTTTTTTTTTTTAATTTTTTTATGGTAAGAATATTACGAGAAAACAAATGTAAGAAAACAAATTAAATTAAAATATCATCGATAAAATAACTAAAATGTTTTTATTGAGTCATTTGAAAGGAATTTCTTTTCAATTTGCAGAGGTTATGTTACGATTCTATTCGTCTTTATAAATTTTCCGAAAGATGTATTTAGACATCACTGAATTTAATTTTAATAAATACTTCTTTCGTCACTAGATGTGAAGACAAGTGGAAACATAAGCATATACCAACGTTTTTTATGAATTTGCTTATTTCGTAAAAATGCCGAGAAATGCAAATGTATTTATGTTTAATAAAGTTAAATAATTAGTTTAGACATTGATTCAAAAACAAAAAAAATGTAATTTCTAAAATAATTATTTTATATCAGATAATATTGCATTCGTTATAAAATCTCGACAGACATCTTAAGTTTTTTGATGTTTCTCAGTTCAATGTGAATATTGCAAAATAATGATACAATTATTTTCCTCAAAAAATTCGATTGCTATCGGGAACAAAGAGAGAATTTGGTTGCCTTTTTCCTTATTACTTGGAATATTTGCAAAGTTATTGATTTCTTAAAAATCATTTCATGAGTAGCGCTAACACAGAAATGTTAAATAATAATTATGGCTTTGTATATAAAACCTATTGTACTATCATCGAGTCAATTTATTACGTTCTCCGTAGTTGCTACGGTTACCACAACTTTGTATTCAGAGATTATGAAGAAGAATCGAAGATAACGAGTAAAACATAGACGGGTTATTGAGTTAGAATTAAAATACGTAAGCACAAAGGTAAATAAAAGATGTTTCTGCTTATCAAATATAAATATATTTTTTTTGGCTTAAATCCCAAGAATACAAAACATGGTTTGAAAGTATTTTTTCGTATTCCAAATCCAATGAGACAAACATCAGGAAAATTGTTTAAAAGTTGATATGTAACAAACCCACTCTCAGCATCTAGAAACATTGGAAATTAGTTGTTTTATCATAAGAAATGAAGTGGCAAAACACCGACACATATAAACATAAATTAGATCATGAAGCAGCAGCAGGAGTTGCTCGCAAACAACCAACTCTAAAAAAAAGATATACAAAACTACTACTAGGGCAATCACGAATAAAAATATCGAAGGCGGATGATACCATAATGGTTCTGAATAAGTAGTAGCTACATCAAAAACATGACACCCTCTGGGTAGTGTCGAATATATAATTATTTATATAATTGCCAGTTTATAATTGTTTTCCAATAATCACAAAAAACACCAATTTATATGACACAGTTTGCAAATACATTTATTTTTAATTGATGGGTTGTTTCAGTTATTCGTTATTAGGTCCAAAACTGTATTTCATTAAAGATTATATTTGTGAGATTAGACATTTGAGTAAATTATCATTCATTATTTACATTTGCAATAGTAGTTATAGTACCACCAGATTTAAGTCGACAATTTTAACGAATGCAATTCTAGAAATTAAACTAATGTATATTCGTAATTAAATTAAATACAAGTAAATGTATTATTTCTTTGGATTTTGAATTAAAAAAAGCAACTCCAAAATAAAAAAAAATAATTGTACTTATTTTATTTTTGCGAACCCACTTAAGAAAATTTGGAGTCAACTATTTTAATGAAAACGAATATAATAAAACATAGCACCACCCAACCTTCCAAATTCAGTCATATAACTTACTGATGAATGAACAACTTAGATGAATATTTGCGTTTCTTTTAAAAAGGCCAGTTCACATTGATCAAGGTCTCAAGAAACTCATTGTGTCACTATCTTTACACGTAGAATTTGAAACGTTTATGCGTTTACCCATTGAAATATTTAATAAGCAGACATTTTTTTAAAAACTTGAAAAACAAATTTCAAGCACATTTTTAATTAAGTCTTAAATGAACAGTCTTTTTATGCAGTAGTAAATTGAAAAGTCTTTTAACAGACTTTAAGAACTTTTTTTCTCTTCAGTCTTTTAGATTCTTTAGACTTGACTGTTTAATTAATGACTTCCAAATCAAATGACTGAAAACTAAAATGTGACAAAATTTGAGTTAATTGAAATGAGTTGAGCAAGCAAATACATTAAGATAGGAAAATCTGCGAATTGATTTTTTGATTTTGGGCAATGCGTTCATAGAGTAAATTAGAGACCTCAATAATTTGAAAAGACCAAAAAACTTAGTTGAAAATGTCTTATTGAAATACAAAAACGTAAAAAGGAGTTAAATCAAATAAATGTTTACCAAAAATCATTGAGATCAAATTGAAAGGTGAGCTTGTAAGGAAAGAAAAAACAGAAGAGAAAAAGTAAAAGAATCATTGTAGTATGTTTTATTTGAGAGGCAATTAAGAATTAAAATCAATAAACAAGGAGTTTTAAAGTCCTTATAGTAATCTTTTTGCATTTAGTTTCAAAATGTCAATATAGCTAAATAAAATAAAGGAGGCTTGGATTTTAAATATTGTTTGTTACAGTCTGTCTTGGAGTAAAAAGAATAAAAAAAAAAATCTATGTTCTCTTAAATCTAGGTTAGTACGAGTAGCTACATTTCTTCATGTGATATTGCTTTGAAAAAATAGTTATTATAGCAAAAATTTTTAGTTAATAGTTCTCTTGCTTTTTGAACAACTACGAAAACTGAAACTCATTTTACTTACATTTCCAACCAAGCAAGCAAGTTGAAATAAAATTGTCTTCAAAATAGAAAGAACATTTTTTATTCCCATAAACAAAAAATATTAAATTTGGTACACTTCTACTTGCATTGACATTTTGGCCGTCATTTTGGACTTTAAAAAGTCTAAGCAGTGATTTTGGCATATATTTGTTTAGTTGTATATATTCGGGTTTGTGTTAGGGGATGGGTGTTGATGATGCGTACTATTAAAATACTATAAAGACAGAACCTGAATCTGAATGAAAAATGACACCTTGTTTGGGAAAATTTAATATTCGAACCGATCGAATATGGTTTAAAATTTAACCAAAAAATAAATGACATTCACATAATATTGAAGTATCCCTTACATCTGTCAATAAAGTAAATTTTTTTTACACAGGTCGGAATTTTTGTTTGACACATTTTTCTAGGGTTGTATTCTCTTAGTTTTTGTTTCATTCGATTATTAAGGCTTATTTCAATATAAAACAATTTTTTCTTGGAAAAGAAATAAATTATATAAAACACAACGATTGGAGTGTTAAAAAAATATTTGGTTTTATGTAATTTAACTTCCTATTATTCACTTAACATCAATTATTTGTATAAGCACCTAACATATTTAAATATAATGTTTTTAACTAGCTAGACCACAGTTAGAGTATTTATTTTGAATGAATATGTTAATTAGACTGCTTTTGTGAACAATCTTTTCCAATCGTTTTCAAATCATAGATTTTTCAATTGAAATATGCAGCATAAAAATCTTCGGTTTTAACTTCCTTTATATTGTGATATTGACAATTTCGATTATTTAATTACTTTATATTTGCTTCATGAATCTTTATTTTATGTTAGCTTCTATATTTAATAAATAATAAAAGTAGTTTAGTGTGGTTAGTGCGTTGTCCTGTCATGCCAGAGGTCTTGGGTTCGATCCCTGCCTGTGCAATCTAAAGTTTTTTTTTTCACGGGTACTGCCTCTTGCGAGGAATTGACAATTCCTCGAACAGAAATTCTTGTCACGAAAAGTGCTTTCTCAAATTAGCCTTTCGGATTCGGCTTAAAACTGTAGGTCCCTTCCATTCCTGACAACATTACCCGCACACAGGAATGGACTTTTGCGCAACCTAATTTATTTATTTTATTCTATATTTAATATTTGAGTGATAATGGGTGTAAGGAGGAATTTTAACCTTGGGATCATTAGATGTTTTTTTTTGGGGTAAATGAATACTACTTAATGAATATGTTTAAGGGGCCATTGTGGAACGTTTTTTGTTTGATATTATCGTAGGGATATATTTGAATGCCATAAATAATACAAATTTAGAACAAACATACAACATGACCTTCCACTTATCTAAAGACCGTTAGTCGCTTTGTAAGTAATTTAAGCGGAAATTATTCAGTTATTTGTCCTTTTTCAATTGCCGTTTAGGATCGCTTAAGTGAGAATTAATTTTAAGAAAAATGATTCGAGTTGTCTACAGTGGTAGCCGATAATCTGATGATATTCAAAATAACAAGCCAATATTGACCCAAAATCTTTCACCACTGTTGATTTTTCCAAATTTCATCCACTTATTTGGATGATATTACATTGCTATAATATGCCTTTATCTTTTAAATTAGTCAATTCAATTTTTTTTTGATTTGGGTTCAAGTAAACCAAGTCCCATTTACAATTACTATTTATGCACATTATTTAACTAGAATAGTGAAAATTCTTTAAAAAGCATTTTGCGCTTGTTTGCAGTGCAATCATCTTGGGAATTAAGAAGTAAGAAACATTATAACAAAGTAACCGAGCTCCATTCATTTCTGGAACGTCACTTTACTGTGTGTTAAAATACACGAGGCATAATTGGTCCATGCGAGCAAGTGAGTCGCAATTTATTGTTCTTTATAGCAGTACTAATAAGTACTCACAATGGCTAAACTTGCCGTATCTTATTGCGACCGTGTGAGCGAATCTCACAATTTCAGTTTTTACAAGTGGGGAATATGATAGTTAGATAAATATATTTCTAGAAATGTATACTTAAATGAGAGTGATGACACACTGCAATGCTGGATTTTTTTTTAATCCAAATTTTTGGAACTTACTACTAACACTTTAATACTACAAATCGTTTTGACAAGCAATGACTCTGTGTTTGCTGCTTGTGTTGTTGTTGTTGGTATTATTATCATTACCTGTGTTTTGATGGTGATGTGAGACAGGCTGTTCCATATGAGGATGCTGATGCGAGTGGGTGGTATGATGATGGTGGTGATTGTGATGGTATAAATGCCGAGTTTGCTTAGTTTGTGGCTGTTGTTGATGTTGAGATGAAAATGATGAGTTACCTACAGAAGCAGCTAGATTGACGCCACCGCAGGCTTTTGATAAACTTTGTTTGGCAAGGTGTTCGGCGGGCACTGAAGAAACTGTACCATTAAATTGAGATTGAGCCATGCTATTATTTAAGCTCATTGTGTATTGATTAAATGATGTTTTGCTAGAGCTGCTACATGATGAGCTGCCACCACCGCCGCCGACGCCACCGCCGCTACTAGAACCAATGCCGCCGTTGGCAGCTGAAGAAGGTAATTGAATTGCATTTTTAAGCTTGACAGTACTATTGTTACAGCTGGTTTTGCTGCTGTTGAACCATCGTTCATTAGGCTCACAGAATGTTATATTACCAGGTGCAACTGAAGTATGTATTTCAATTGCATCTTTAAGCTTTGAACCTAAATTGTTGCAGGTGCTATTGCTGCTGTTAACTACCCATCGTTCGTTGGGTTCAACAGAAACAATACTACCATGCGTAACTGAAGTAGGCAATTGAATTGCATTTTTAAGCTTACCAGCTATATTATTACAGGTGCTATTACTGCTACTGACCCATCGTTCACTGGCTTCAGCAGACACAATACTCGATGAAGAATGAGTAGCACACGATGTCACAACCAATGCGTTCGCGGATAATGCTGCTACACTGCTGGTGCACTCAACAGTTCCTTCAACACAGCTACTTCCACCGCTAACACCACTTGTCACTGGTATTGGTTCACCATGTGGCGGTCGTGGAAGCCGTCGCCGTAACCAGGGATGTTTGAGAGCTTCAGCAGGGGTTAGACGCTTCTCTGGATCCCACTCAAGGCACCCGCGGATGAAATTTAAAAACAATGGATCTTTACAACCATCCAATGCTTTTGACAGACTTTTCGAGCATGGCGGGCCACGAGGTTTACCGCGACGGGAATGCCCGCCAATCAGTACCACCTTGCCATCAGGCATTGTCCTGACCATGCAATACCGCGGGTAGCCCTTTGGATTGAAGAAGTTCTTTGTGCGTTTCGCATTGGTTAGGATATTCTTATTAGGCATTCCCAATACTTCAATAATACAAGCCAACTGATCGTCTTCATTTTCACCCGGAAATAAAGCATGGCCCGACAACAGTTCAGCCAAAATACATCCCAGCGACCACATATCAATTGCCATTCCATATTTTGCTCCCAATATTACTTCGGGGGCTCTATAGAAACGTGATTGAATGTATGTATAAACTCGTTGGTTTTCATAGCAAGATGATCCGAAGTCAATAACCTAGAAGAATATTTTAAAAGACAAATTTAAAATATAATTTTTTTTAAATTTTACCTTTATGCCGGAACGGCCTTGTTGTTTAAGCAACACATTCTCAGGCTTCATATCACAATGAATTATTTTATTTTTATACAACGCATCCAAGCATTGCAGCAATGAGTGAGCAAACTTTCGTACTAATTGCAAACTAAATCCTTTGAATCCGTTTTTCTTAATCAGCTCGTATAGATTAATATTTAGCAATTCAAACGTAATGCACATGTGATTACGAAATGTAAAATAGTCGTACATGTGGATTATATTCATAGTATTATATTTGTCCTGCTTTCGTAGATGATATAGTATTCTTATTTCCTCTTGGGCCTGGCGATGGAAACGCTTTTCGTTTCTAACCATTTTTAAGGCCACATGCTCATGAGTCTTATGATCGTAAGCTTTTACCACTTGACCAAAACTGCCTTTGCCGATGATCTTCAATACTTCATATCGGTATGCAACGTGATCGTGGGGTATGTGAATATAGGCACCTTGGTCATTGTCATAGTCAGAGTTGTTAGGACCAAAAATCCCGGGTCGCTTTTTAGCATTTGCACCAATAAAATAAATTTGGGGATATGCTAGTATTTCAGTTCGTTCATATGGTGTGAGCTTGTGCATGTAAAGGACCATAACTTGTTGTGGCGACACTACTAGAGGTTTTGGTTTCTCTTGAAGGGCGCTTTTCTGCTGACCAGACATTATAATTTGTTCATGCAGAGCATAGGTGCTTCCATCAACTCGTACCATACTAGTTGAAATGGCTGTCGCAGTTGTTCCGGATGTTGTAGCCGATGAAAACACACAGCTAGATGATGTTGTTGCTGTGGCTGTTGCCGTTATTGTTGCTGTAGAGTGTTTGTTATTTGTCGCTTGTGGTGACACTTCTGCTGAATTAGGCATTGTAATTGTTCCATTATTTCCACCACAAACTACACTATCAGGCATTGATGACGAATTGCAAGTAGCTAGAAATGCATTTAAAGTTTTTTAAAAATCAAATAAGGACAAAATAAGTAATTCATGAAATACAAAGTTTAACTTTCTAAGCAACAAAAAAACTGAGCAGCTTTCAAATATTAACGAAAAAGTTATTTATTTTTACGAACGTATGCAAATTAGATTTTTTGTTTTTTTTTTCCAAGCCTCCTATTGGCACTTGTACTAAGATAAATAAGATATTTTAGCTTCTAGTGTCGAAAATAGAAACTAAACTTCCATAAGCAATAGTAACTATAATAAGTCTAAGGTAATATTTTCGATTATAGCTATAATAGCCCATAATCTATTCTATGTTATAATATTAGAAATGGTTAACTAAGTTTATTGTACACTTTAACTTAATAAATGCTTAAAAGAAGATAGTTAGTTCTCAAAATCTTTAAAGGAGAAAAATACAGAAAAAACACGAATATACAACAAAACATTTGTGCGAGTTACTAACAATTGCAATTGATAAATATAAGAACTTGTATATTGAAGACCTCAATCAGCCGCTGCGGTGGCGTGATGCGTAGTGCATCGGCTCTGATATTGCGACAACTGGAAACTGAAAATAAATGTCCAGAAGTCGGAGACAATTCTGTTCCGGACTCCGTTGGCTAGGGCCACGAGGGATAAGTGCAAGAATTGGCGCAAGATGGTCATCGTTGATCTTCACGGGCAGCGATTAGCGAGCAAAAGTGTAGTGAAGTACCTCGGTATCTGGTTAGATCAGTATTTATATTTATTTTATTCAAGCCCAGCTCGGGCAAAAGTTCTTCAAAAATTAAATTGAACAAAAAGCGATTAAGCACCACTAAAGGAGTCTGATGATCGGGTTGGCCCCCGTGAAATAGCTATAACTCCAGCCAAACTTGGTGGTAGCACACACAAGTTGTTGTTGTTTCATTCTAAATTTTCAATTGTAAATTCGGCAAGCAGCTGCCTTAACCTGCGAGTGTAAAATTTCACACAAAACCCCTTAAAAGTATTTATATTTCGACAGACATATAAATGCTGGTCTGACCAGGGCCAGAGGAGCCTTCGCTCTGACGAAACGGCTGTTTTTTAGCAGTCGGCTTGACCCCAGAGTGAAGGTAATTTGCTACATGGCCCTCATACGGCCGATGATCGTTTATGGTTGTCCTGTGTGGTTCAACGTTGCCCTTTCCCAGATGGAGAAGTTTCGGGTGTTCGAGCGGCAGTGTTTACGACGCTGTACCGGCTTATATCGAACAGCCGAATCTTCTTACGTGCATTACTATTCCAGCGAGGTCCTATACAACAGGGCTCGAATCAACAGAATTGACAATTTCGTGATAAAACTCGTCCGAGGTCACATTGCAAGAGCTATGTCTTCGACCAACAATTTAATTTTCGGGGCGTTCTATCCGAACGCCGAGTATTTTGAAAGTGCACGCTTGAGCGGCTTCATTCCACCAGAGGCATTCCTCTTTTTAGATAGATGCGGTCTGATACAGGATAGATTAGCAGTTCCGTTAATCTACCACGTCAGACGACGAACCGTGGATAGGCGACTCCTGTACAATCGGGACGTCATGGCACAAGGTGGAGCAGAGCTCCTTCGGTTCAGTAGGGCTGTGTCCGAAAGGGACCGAACTGATAGGGTGAAGCAGGAGAGCCAGTTTTGGTGGCTTCAATCGGCACTTGATAGTGAGTAGTCGGGATGGGGTTTTAAGCCTTGGCCGGCTTACATACTTGTTTTATAGTTTTAGGGTTTAGTTTTAAGTAGAATAGGCATGGTGGCAAAAAAAAAAAAAAATACACAAAAAAAATATACACAAAAAATACAAAAAAAAAAAAACAAAAAACAAAAAAACAAAAAAAAAATAAAAAAAAAAAACAAAAAACAAAAAAACAAAAAAAAAATAAAAAAAAAATAAAAAAAAAATAATAAAATAACAAAAAAAAAGACATGAAAATATGAAAAACAAAAAACGTTAGATAGTTAGATTTGCTGCTGTGGTTGTTCTAGTTTTAAGTAGTTTATAGGTAGAATAGGTAGTTTTAGTTAGCTTTAAGTTTTATATTAAGGACCTTATTTTAAGTAGTTTTTAAGTAAAAATAAAAAAGGATATTGACATTAGTTTTTTCTAAATTTTCTAATGAATACAAAAATAAATAAAATTAATTGAAGTTAAATAGATCTTAGGGCCGAAAGGCATTAGCATTAAGTATTATTGTTTAACTTAGAGCGTCCGTATGGGACCAGTAAGTTAGTTGTAAGTTATGGTTAATTAGGCTAGTTTTATGAATTTTTGTCTAGCTTTAAGATAGATTTAAGATTGAATTAATAAAAAATGAATTTGAAAAAAAAAAAAAAAAAAAAAACATCGAACATTGAGGACTCTGAAGTAAAACTAAAAAACTTTAAAGTGTTAAGATGTGACAGTATATCCTCTCATACTAGAGTACTTTTTTTTTATTAAACCAGAATGGCGTGTTGAAGAAATCGCAAAAATGATTTGGTGGTTAGTAATAAAAGTGTGTAAAAACAATATAAGTATAATTTTAGTGGCTTTTTATAGATCGCCACACAGAATAAATTCACCAGGGCAAGTTTTTTGTGATTTTTTTAGAGATCGAATTGAAGATCTTTGTTGTACTTATGCGGATGATGTGATCATAATGGGTGATTTTAATATAGATTGGTTGTCAAACAGTACTTTTAAAAGACGAATAAGTGAAAGCATTTCTGATATATCTTTTAAACAAATAGTGACAGAACCTACAAGAATAACCGAAAGTTCGTCTACATTAATAGATTACGCGATAACAAACTATACAAATATAAAAGCCAAAGTAATAAAGGAATTCAAAATTAGTGATCACGAAACGTTAGAAATAAATATTGAAACTAATCCTGTTAATAAAAGATGCACTAAACAAACTATTAAAACATTATCATTTAATGAGGAAGTTTTTTGACGTGAACTGATAAATCATGAGCTAACAAATATAGATGTCAATAGTGTAAATGAATCATCAAAGGCATTCAGTGTAAAGTTAAACGAAACTATGAGTAAAATGATAATCTCCAGAACAATTAGTGGAACAAGTGGTAGTAATATTGGGTGGTTTAATCAGTAGTTATTTAATTATAAATTAACAAAAATTCAACTACATCAAAGAGCGGTTGGGACAAAAAGCAATTCTGACTGGAGTAGGTATAGGTTATGTAGAAATAGGTACGTAAAAGACCTACAGTTGGCAAAAATAATTACATCGCCAAAAAAATTGCCCAATCTACGGACCAAAAAACAATGTGGAGAACGATAAAATCTTTAGTTCTTAAAGGAGACAAAAGTGAAATAGAACAAATTGAATGTGAAAATAGAAATACAACAAATAAGAAGGAGATAGCGGATAAATTAAATAGGTTTTTTGTGAAAAGTGTCGAGGAGCTGAATGATAAAATTCCATTTGAGCAGTATGTAAATTTAGTAAATATAAATAGTGAAAATACTTTTAAATTTGCATTAATAAGCATCAGTGGATTGAAATCTACAATGGAAAACATGAACTGTAAAAAAGACTTCAACGGTGTGTCAACTAAAATGTTATTGTGTGGTTTTGACATTATAGGACCTTGTTTTTTAAGCATTATACATAATTCATTGAATACGGGCATTTTTCCTGATCACTGGAAGGAATCTACGGTAGTCCCAATTGAAAAAGTTAAGAAGACCGGTAAACCCAGCAGAGTTCCGCCCCGTAAATATGCTTATGACGGAGAGCACAATTCTGGAAAAGGTTGTACATAAGCAACTTCAAAGTTATATGGAAACTAACTGCTATTTAAGTGACTACCAATCAGGTTTCCGACAACAACACAGCTGTGAATCACTTTTAAATTTGGTCGTTACACAATGGAAAACGGAAGTTCAAGAAAAAAAGTTATAGTTGCAGTGTTTTTGGATCTACAAAGAGCATTTGAGACCATCGATCGTGATATACTATTACAGAAGCTAAACAAATATGGTGTAGTAAGAGTAGAACTCGAATGGTTTAGAAGTTATCTAACAAAACGAACTCAGCGAACAAAAGTGTCGAATGTATTATCTGATGTTATGGAGGTGGGTCTAGGTGTTCCACAGGGAGCGGTATTGGCTTTGTATATGAAAACCATAGTACTCTCATGGGCAGAAACTTTTAGGGCAACCGGATGCCGTCGTGGGCGGTAGTATCGAAAAAGGGATAAATTTCGGGGGAGCGAGAGAAAAATATTATTTCCATTCCCATAAGCAGCCAGCAGAATAAGGGAGACAGTTAATTTGGCAGCCAAAAAGTTACCACAATTTTCTTTCTATTTGAGTTTATGCTTGTATATGTTTTCATATACTAAGCTTCCATATGAAGGTCGATGAATTTGTTGTATTTTCTTTATATCAATGCACTTTTATATGGAAAACGGCAATGTCTCAATATTGTGTCTAATAAGGGGATGAATGAAATTTTTGTATGCTTACATCAGCTGTTCAGGATCTTGTACCGATTTTTGTTTTTATTTACATTCATGACTCTGCTTCTGCTTGTGTACGATCTTTGTATATGAAAAATGGTTGTATTATGTATACGAAGCTACGATGCGATTTTTTTTTGTGAAGAAGAAACATATTGGGATAGTTATACGTTTGATTATAGTTATGTATATTTTGTCGAGTGGGTATTTTGCTTTTATTTGGCATTAAGTTTTTTCTTCAATTTTTGAAGATTAGATTTGTTTGTTTTGCAGTCACCGACTAAACATCGAACTGTAAGCATCGTACGTAGTCTACTGTGTGATTTTGCTTTGTGCTCTTTGCGCAACCGGTATCTCCCGTTGTACCATTTTTTCTTCATCTAGTTGTATTTCTTTCTGCAACTTGTGTTCTTTTCTCTTTCTTTGAAAAAAAAAAATACAATACACGTGAGTGCTATCTGACGTTTTAAAAATGGCCCACGGGCTAGGTGGCTCCCGCTTTAGGGGGCTACCACTTGACGTGGATTCAGCATTCCACCAACCCAATAAAAAGCATAAATCTAACAAATACGAAAAATCCAAAATTTATATTGATCTCTCCTCAACTTCCTACAGTAAAACCCATTACATCCCTTAACCCCTTCCTACTAAAAAAATCTATTGACAATATAAGCCAAGAATACGAACAAATTACCCAATTGCGTTAAAACACAAAAAGCTGTTGAATCTTTCCTCAAAGTTAATAATCTTGCTAATTCCTGCCCAGTTGTTGTCAAACTTCACCAAAAACTTAATGAATCGAGGGGAATAGCCTTTGCCCCATGCTTGCAAAACGTCCCTGAGGCTGAAATCATTGCCGAAATGAAATCTCAAGGTGTAACTGACATTTATAAATTCACTAGAAGTGAAGGCGTAGGTGAAAACAAAAAAGTAACACCATCTGGTCTAGTTGTTTTTACATTTGACCTATATAATGTTCCAAATTCGGTAGATATTGGCTTTTATAAAGTCAAAGTCTCTCCATACATACCAAATCTAATGCGCTGTCGTAATTGTCAGTTACTGGGCCACACAACAAAACGATGCACCGGTAGTGTTAGATGCGATTCATGCACTCTCCCCCACATATACACGCTCCATGCGAAAAAATTACATGTGCGAACTGCTCACTTGACCACCCCTCTTCCTCTAAGGACTGCCCGTCGTATAGACAAGCCAAAGAAATTTTAACAATAAAAACTCATCAAAAATGCACCATGGCTGAAGCAAAGAGGATTCATAAAGAACAGATTACTATCCCCGCTAACCTCTCATCTTCATCGGCACCATTTGCAGATAAATCTAAAAATTCAAACAAACCCTCTACACTTCCTGTAACAGGTAATAATGCCTTATCTTCTGATTTAGTTAAAAACACGCAAAAACTATCTTAAATACAAGCATTTCAAACAATACAAATAGTAATATTTCCAATACTTTTACAAATAAAACACAAAACCCGCCAAAAAATACAAACACAAATACCATCCCTTCAACATCTCCTAAAAATGTAAACAATACAACTTTAATTACAACTCAACAACCAGAGCCAAGCGGTAAACTTTCTACAGCAAACACTCCAATTGATTCGCAAACCTCTGCAAACAACGCATCTACCTCCCAAACTATTGTATCTCAAGATACCAAAAACGATTCTAAAAATACAAATCAATCATATTCTCCTCTATCAAAAGTAACACAATCTTTAATTGAAAACAATAACTACTTTATAGAAAACTCGGCTCAACACGATGCCGAAATGCAATAACAATAATAACATCCAACTACCACCTTACTCCGCTGATCGGGAATTGAATCGATCGGGCTCTTTGAAGAGCCCGGCCGCTTCAACATCCGAGCCGCGGAGTCTGGAACCTGAACACCGCAATCACAACAACCCTAATATTTTACAAAATACTCCGAAATCCGCCTACTTAACAAAAGAAACCACAACGATCCTTCAATGGAATATGAAAGGCTTTATTAATAATTACAATTAATTGAGTATTCTTATTAAAGAATATCTCCCCCATATTATCTGCATTCAAGAAACGCACTGTGCATTTCAATTCAAGCCCAATATACCCAAAACGTATATAGGTTATTTCCATAACCTAACACAAAACACTTCAGCTAAACAAGGAATAGCTATCTTAATAAAAAAAGGTGTGCCGCATTAAATAGTAACTATTAACTCACACATTCTTACCCTAGCTGTGGAAATTGAACTTGCACGCAAGTTTACAATAATATCGATATATATACACCCAAATCAATCATTTTCAATTAATGATCTCGAAAATATAACTAAACAAATAAATACTCCAGTCATCTTAGCCGGTGATGTTAACTCCTGGAGTGTTCTTTGGGGCTCCCCTTCAACAAACAGTAGAGGATCAATCTTGGAAAGGTTTTTATCTAACTCTAACCTCATAATTCTCAATGATGGTTCACACACATAGATATAACCACCTGCTCTCCTGAACTGTATCCGATAATCTCGTGGTCGGCTCTTGAAAATCTTTACAATAGTGATAATTTTCCTATAATAACGACACTAACATCCAGTCCAAATCTCCAAAGATATCGTGCCACCCCTAAATATAAAACTGACCTAGCAAACTGGAATTTATTCCAAGATCATATCACACAAAAATTACCATCCTCAAATGTGTCCTCAAATATAAATGAAGAGGCAGCTCAAATTTCTAAAGCGATTCGATTTGCAGCCAATAAATCGATACCCCAAAATTCTCCAAAAGATGCAACCCGTACAGTATCTTGGTGGAACTCAGAACTACAACGTTTACGAAAAGAAAAGAACAAAGCATGGAAACTTTTTAAAAAGTATCCTTATCAGCAAAATCTTATCGGTTTCAAAAAATCGAACGCCAAATTTCGTAGGGAAGTGAAAATTTCTAAAGCAAACAAATTCAACGAGATCACCGCAATAAATCCCACTTCCTCCCCTTCGAAAATATGGCAAGAAATCCGTTGCCTTACAGGAACATAACACCGTGCTCAATTATGTGCATTTCAGAGCAAGACCAACAAATTAGTACGCCTTACGAAATAAGTAACCTTTTCGCAGAAACTTGGTCAAATCAATCCAAAGATGAATTATTCTCTGATGCCTTTAAAATAAACAAAACAAATACGCTAAATACGCCTTTCAACAATAATTATTTATCACCTCAATCCAAGCATATAGAAACACCTACATACTCGAACTAGAAAGTTGTCTCTCAAAGTTAAAAGGTAAAACACCTAGCAGGGATCGTATCTTATACCCTATGCTCAAGAACCTTCCAACAATAGCTAAGCACAGACTTTTGAAACTCTACAACAGTATTCTTGACACAGGGACCATTCCACAGAGTTGGAAGCTAGCAACTATATTGCCTTTGCCTAAACCCAACAAACTAAATAACAGAATTAACGGTTACCGTCCAATATCACTGATTCCATGCAGTTCGAAAATATTAGAAAAAATTGTTGCGAAAAGACTGCTTTGGTTTTTGGAATCCAAAAACATCATAAGCTCTAATCAAGTCGCCTTTAAAGCCAATAAAGGCTGTGAAGACGCACTCCTACACCTGGATTTTTATATTACAAAGGCTCTATCATCTCGAAACCATGTCACAATTTTGTCTTTAGATTTCGAAAAGGCATTTGATAGGATTGGTATCCATCAAATCTTAAACAAAATTACGTCTTGGGGTATTGGCCCAAAAATATTTACCTATATCAAATCCTTTTTGACAAACCGCAAAATTTGCGTCAAAACGAACAACTGCTTTTCAAATTATTACCCTCTCCACAATGGAATCCCACAAGGATCTCCGCTGTCAGTTGTGTTATTCCTGGTTGCTTTTGATGAAGTTAGTAACATAATTTCAAAACACCCCCAGCTCGATCACTGTATTTAAGCAGATGATGTTTACATCTTATGCAAACATAATAGCTTAATTAAACAACAAAATCTTTTTTCTAATGCACTTACGGATATTTTGACATGGTGTAACACCTCCGGTGCCAAATTATCCGTAGACAAATGCAAAACCTTACACGTTTGCCGTAAAACATCTTGCAAACATATCAATTTTAAATTTAATAATATTAACATAGCCAATGTAAATAATTTAAGTATTTTAGGCATTATCTTTAGTGATAGATATACATAACTTCAAAAAACATTGTATTGAACTTAAAAAAAGCCTAGCTGCTAGGGCTAATTTAGTTAATTTTCTATCATGTAAAAAATCAAATGCTCATTTAAACACTCTATGTAACGTAACTAGATCGCTAGTATTAAGTAAAATTGACTACGGCCTCTAATTTATGGCAATTCCCCCAAAACAACGATAAACATTATCAAACCTCCATATCACCAGGCAGTACGGAGGAGTTTAAATGCTTTCCCTACCAGTCCAGTACGGAATATGTTGGCTGAGGCAGGACTTCCCTTAGTGGAAGAACGCATCTTAGAAACCAGAGCTAAGCTATACACCAAACTTTCTTTTGTACAAGGTTCCATTATCAACGAAGACTTCAAAACACTTAGACAAACAAAATGTCTCAAGCGTATTCCATCAGCCATATCGATTGCATTAACAACCGCAAATTCAATGGAGCTTCCTATAATAAGTAATGTTAAATATTTCCCAAGTTTCCCACCCTGGTGTATTAAGAAGTCCTCTTTTATTATGGAGATGACCAATTATAACAAAAGCAACACATCAAACAGCATGTACCAATCCTTATTCCATGACATCACAGCTGAACTAAGGTCAAACAACTGGAATATTGTATTCACCGATGGTTCCAAAGTCCATGAAAGCACCTCCTTTGCATCAACGTACGAAAACGGCTCCCTAATATCCATAGGGGTACTGGATAATATCGCTTCCATTTTCACCGCAGAGGCGACAGCTATTTTACAAACAGCAAGGATAATCGCCAAACTTCCTGGCAAATTTATGATTTGCTCTGACAGTCAGTCGGTGCTTCATGCAATTCAAAACCCCAATAATACGACTAATATCATCAGTAAAATAAGACACCAACTTACAAACTACCCTAACAAGTTGAAACTTATGTGGATACCAGGCCATGTAGGAATTTTGGGTAACGAGCATGCTGATAAAGCGGCTAATGATGCTCATCTTTCCCCAGTCAAATTGGTCAAATTTCTGACGAAACGTGAGGTATTACGAGAAGTTCAAAACAAAGTTAAAGAACAAAAACTTACTGACTGGAACAACTATTCAAACTCATACAAATTCATAAATATCACCAAATCCAAACCGATCTACCCAATCACCACCTCGAAGCAGATGAATACCGTTTTTGTCAGATTACGGCTGGGACACACAACACTCACACACCAACACCTTTTAAAAAAAGAAAGTCCACCAACCTGCCCTCACTGCCAATCACGGATAGACATTAAACAAATCCTAGGAAAAGATATATGTAAATCCTTGACTTCCAACACCAGCGTTAACAACACATCATCTTCAACAACAGAAATCCTCAATAACTTTGATCCATTAAACATTAAACAAGTATATAACTTCATAAAATTAAATAACATTCATATTTGATTTGAAACCATATAAAGCACAAAATGTAAATTTAAAACTACCATTAATTTATCTATGTACAATGTACATATTTACAAAACTAAAATTAAACGTATTTTCTTTTTAAATTAAGAGTCAGTAGCCCAAGGCAGCTAGTGCTCGTTTCTATTAACATGTAAATTTTAATTTAATGTTAATAAACTATAATAATAATAATAATAGATTTGTTTGAGGTTTAAAGATTTTTTTTGGTAGATAGATATCAATTGGTAGGTGATTTTTTTTCAGGATGTATGTGGGTTTGATTTAAAATTCAAATTTTAGATACAAAAGGCATTGGTAGGTAGGCAGGTATTTCATGAAATTCCATAGGGAATTCCTGCTAGTATCCGGACAATTATTATATCCGGACACTTAGCACTTTGTTTAAGATTGGTAGGTAGGTAAATTAATTATAAATTTGTGGTTTTAAAATCAAAACAAATGAATGCATTCTTTATGTTGGTCCATATACCTACCTACCTAGTTTGAACTTTGTACATGAAAACAAAGGTTTGAATAATTTTATAATTGAAATTTGTTTTAATTATTTTTATTCGTGTTCAATTATTTTTATTCGTGTTCAAAGGTTTGAATAATTTTATAATTGAAATTTGTTTTAATTATTTTTATTCGTGTTCAAATCATCCTTTTTTGTATCATTCTTAATAAATTAAAGTAAGAAATACGAGGTGTGGCAATTAAGTTCCGGCAATTAAAAAAAAGTTAATTTTATATGTAAAATCAAATTATAATTAGTTAATCAATAAATTTTTTTATCTTTTTATTATTTAAAAAAAACTAAATTTTGTAAATTAATAGCATAAGCTAAATAAAAAATCAAATCAACTTAGAGTGTCCGTATGGGACCAGTAAGTTAGTCACGGTAGAAAAGTTTTTCAATTAATATAAACGAGGCAAAGGCTAAATACCACAAATAAAAGAATCTGATGATCGGTTGGCACTCGTGAAACGTATTAATATCAAGCTTTGTGGTAGCACAATCAAGTTATTGTTATATTATTCAAACCCTACTAATATTGTAGACTTCAGCCCGTTCATTGCTCACTTGTTAATTCAAAAATCATTGTTGTACTTTTTTTTTGTAAAAACAGAAGTGCTACATTACATACGAATTTTTAATTTAGAAGGTTTTTAATATTTTTGATTAGCAGCGTGCTCCTGAAATATCCAACATTTGTATAAGACATGTGGATTAAGCTAATCATCCTAGCCCCCTGTCAACAAACTTGCCCTACAAATAATAAAATAACAAAAACATCTAACTTGGCAATGTTCACCAGTATTAAAGGGATAGAAAGGAGCTCAATGACATCTCAGTCTCGTTTCCTTTATTTACTTATATATAATTTTATTGCATGTTTTCTATTCAATCTAAACCTAATTCTGTAATGTTATATGTTAAGAAAATATGAAAAACTTGGCATGAAATTGTTTTTTAAAATAATACTCAAACCAGGTAACACTTACCAATTGAAGACAACGATGTGCTCGCATTTGATATAAATCCACCTGACAAAGGTTGATCAATATCATCATTTAGTCTATTGGTTCCTTCAATGGATAACGATTGAATATGATGCTGATTGCTTTGACTATTAACATTATTACTATTTGTAGCCATATTCGTTCCTCCAGCTCCAGTGTCCGAATGTAAATAGGAGACACATTGTTGACCAAGCATTGAACTTATATTGTTGGAACTATCGTTGTTGGACGATGTTGGTATACTTCCTACCGCAGCAGCAACTGTTGGTAAACTGTGGTGATGATGATGATGATGGTGAATATGATGCGATTGTTGCTGTTGAGTTTGCTCAGTACCCACCATTTTGACTTTTGAATTTGAATTTGATTTGGTAACAGCAATTGGATAACCAGAACGATTTATATTATTATTGCACAGGAGTGACGAGGAGAATTTATTTATGGGGCGAAAAGAGCTGCTACTAACAGAACTTGAGTTTGAGTCTCCGTTATTCCAATGATTGTTGTTGTTCATAAAATGCGGTAATGTCTCGCAGCCCTTGTCATTCAACGAGGTCGATGATGTTTTATCAATTTTATTATTTGTACACAATGAAGAGGACGACGATAATGAAACACTGCTGGGAACGATAGTATTGAGATCTGATTCAATGTCATTTAAAAACTTATTAGTAGGTGTAGTTGGTCTATTTAGGATACTATTAGATAGACTCTGAGTGTTTCGATGAACGTGATTTTGTGTTTGCGATTGTTGCTGTTGTGAGAGATGGTGTTGTGACAATGATGAATCCAACATTTCGTTATTGCTGACCTCTTCATTTACAAATGACGATGATCCGCATTGAATTGTACTATATTTTCGTTTGAATTGTTCTTGTTTTTTATGTTGGTTCTGTTTTCGATTCTGATTATCTTTTGAATTAAGTGTCAATTCGTTATATTGACTTTCTTGTTCATCGACAAAATCCTCACTATCAATGAAATCTAAATCTTGATCTTCTTCGATATCATCGACGTAGTCGTCGTCATCGTCATTTTCGTATCTAGTGTAATATTTATTAATATAATTTGTATGACGATCTAAATTCTCAAAAATACTATTTCCATAACATGATCCGTTCTGCAGTTGCTTTTTATAGCGACATTCATCTAAGGATAAACTTTTATGCGATATAGAAGGCGAGGGCAGTGCAATAGTTGAACGTAAGGGAAAACTTAGAATTGGAGACACTAGCTCGCTTTCTCGATCTCGTGACAACGATTGTTCTGAAAAGTTAATAAGGTTTAATCTTAAATTAGATCTACCCGAAGAGTGCAAATTAAATATTGAATTCTTTGGAAAAACATTATATTCTTCATGTTCCTCACTAAGAGTGGTTAAAGATGTCGATATCGGATTCGATAGTAGTATAGAAAAGTTATATTTACTTGCATTTGTATTACTTTCATATAATAATTGATGACTCCTGTAACCACAGAAACGAGAGCGAACAGAAAGTGGGATTGTTTTATTAGCACTACTACTATAAGCCGTAGTATTAAATTCTGACTTTTCTTGATTATTCCCTGCTTTGTCCGAGAAAGAATAAGAACGACAATCAAACAAATTATTGGATGTTAGCTTTGAGTTCTGCTGCACTTCACCAAACAATGGCAATTGCTGGCTTATGACACCAATGTTAGATAGATCAAATAAAGAACGAGATATAAATGGTGATGGTGATTGCTGAGGTTTTTGGACAAATTTGCTATAAACCGCATTATTTTTTAAATTTTGACTATCAAAATTATTACTATTTGGCTGCTGAATATTCACATAATAATATTGACTACGTCGCCATTGATGATTGGATGTAGATGAAGCAACAACTGATAATGTAGGTACTGCTTCTTCTTGGGCCTCTAAAGTTGATGATGTGATAATTGATCTAGGTTTTGCTGTTTCTATGTTTCCTAACGATCGGCCAAATATACCGTTTAGTAAATTGAACCTTATAAGTTTTTTTTGATGTTTCGTTAAGTTGGGATTATTTTCTACTTTAGACGATGAGTCATTCCAATTAGAAGTAGTAGAAGATAAATTCTGATCCGGATTCTGTTGATAATTTAATATGTTTTCTCCTAGGCTTGTACTCCTTTTATCTTGCCTATCTAGTTTGGAAGTTCTTTCTCGGCGTTCTGCTTCTTTGGACGAATATGACTGTTTCTTTGAATGATTACTAAATATCATTGCCCAAACTTCAATCAAAATGAACTAAGCATATTAATTTGACTAAAATTTCTAAAAGATGATGCTCTAGGCCAATATTGATGATGCTAATGAAATAAAACTGACATTGAATCTATTTGTTTCAATAATTGGTCTTCGTACTGCGGCTGATATTGCTCGTGCTTTTGTTGATGATGAATTCGTTGTTTATATTGAACATTAATCGCTGGTGGTGATAGAGGTTGATTTGCAGCCACCCAAATTGGCCAGAAACGTTGAAATTTTAAATCCATTTTAGTTCCATCTACTTAAAGTAATAGAATCTGTCTTTGCCCTGTAAGATCGAATGAAGGAAACATTAAATTTATGGAAATGCTATAAGTTAAAATATTATTCACCAACAGGACAGAGGAATGACTAGGATTTGATTAAAGGAGTGACTACTTATTTCCAATGGTTTTTTTTATATCATTCGTCTCGTGGCATAATGAAATATCCACAACTGTCGACATCTCAGATGAAGTAGCTTATGACATTTGAGTTGAAGTAAGTCATGTCATATTTTTATAATTATACTAGTGGTTCTCGATTTATAACAGGACCCTTATTTATGTACATATGTATTGAAATTTTGGATGCAAAGCTGCATACTGAATGGGTTGGGTTCGATATCCCGGTTCTTAAAATCCGTTTTTCATAATCCTGTTTTTTATAATCCCGATTTTTTATAATACCGCTTTTTGTAATCCCGTTTCTTATAATCCCGTTTTTTATTATCCCGATTTTGCAATCAAAACTAGCTGTTTAATTTTAAAAAATCGCGCGATTTTTTAAAAATTAAACAACAAGTTTTGATTGCAAAATCGGGATTATAAAAAATCGAAATTAAAAAAATAAAAACAAAGTAAAAATGAGATATTTTTCTAGATTCATTTTATTATAAACTTTAGCAAATACAAAATATCAAAAAATAAAAATATAAAGTATTCTTTTAAAACAAACTCAAATCAATTAACAAAGTCAACGATAGTGGCAAAACCGTTATCGAGAGGTAGATTTGCTGTAGGATGCATATTGTTTATGCAAGAGTTAATATTGTAAACAAAAATGAATGTTTATGTAAATTTAAAACAAAACAAATTACGATATTATTATATTTTAGTCAAGTTATTTAACACAAAAACATTAGATTCATATTTTTATTTGGTTTAATGCACGTATTTTGTAGAAAAAAAACGGGATTGTCGGGATTTGACGGGTTTTTAAAAAGCGGGATTATAATTGATCGGGATTTTGAATAAGTGGGATTTTAAAAGACGGGATTTCAAAAAATCGGTATTTTAGAAGACGGGATTTTAAAACTTTTTTTCGGGATTTTTTAAAAACGGGATTCCGATACGCTCCCATACTGAATACAGCAAATAAGGAAAAAGAAAAAACCAGGCCAGTCTTGACACGGAGTTAAATTTATCATGTATTTTATTTTGGTCTAAAATATATAAATTAAAAAGATACTTTGAACCTTAGCAAAACTTTTAGGAATATTAGGTGTACTTATTGGCAAAGGTAGAAAGCAAAAGAAACCATTTAGACTCCACCAAATGTTTAGACGAAGTCACAGCAGAACTATTTATAACAACCATCTACCCGAGTACCTTAAAACTGAAATAAGGTAAAATATCTGCATTAAAGAAAATTGTTGTGTAGCCAAAATACTAAAAACAAAAATTAATAATATAATGTGATATTAATGTTGTCGTCTATGATAGAGTTATAAACTAATAATTTTATATTTCTTTAAGTATTCTTTTGGTAGGGACTTATAAAGCGCCCAATCAAGATGGATACTCTTGGCCTGGCCGAGATGGTATGCAAAAACTCTCTAAGTCTATAGACCTAGGAAAATACTGGCCATAGAACCCACACTAATTGGGTCACTAAAAAAAGGGTCCACCACGAAATCTAGAAAATCAAAATCTAGAAAGCAAAAATCTAGAAAGCAAAAATCTAGAATAGAAAAATCTCGAAAAAATTAATCAAGAAAGAAAAAATCACGAAATACAAAAATCTAGAAAAAAAAATCTCGAATGCGAAAATCTCGAAAAAAAATATTAAAATTAATATTTTAACTCATGGTAAGTAAATTATTACACTCTTTGCGATAAAAAAAAAACGACCTCTCTGAACTGTAGGTATAATGCAACTGTAAAAACTGGTTGCAGAGATTAGTTAAACTATTTATGGTGCCGTGTTCACATCGTTACTTGAAGAACAATAAAAAAAAAAAAGAAAAATGAAGGTGAACGAAATAACATCGAACAAAAAGTTTACAAAAATTGAAATCGATGGATTTATTTATCACTCAAATAAAAGTTTAAAAAATAAGGTCTATTGGATCTGCGAACTTAACAAAACTCACAACTGTCGGGGAAGAGTGATTACGGTGAAAAATAGTGGTACACACAGTGTTGTTAAACTTCCCAGTGAGCATTCATCATCTGTCAAAAATAAAGGAAAGTCAACTTGTGATGAACCATCTCAAATAGTGTTAAACACGAAAGTAGAAACCCCATCAGAATGTAGGGTCTATTTACCTCCTGATGTCGCTCAGAAACGAAAAATCGCTCGTGTTAGACGTCAAAACGAGAGAGAACCTACTGATCTAAGCGAAATCAATGTACCGCAACGCCTACGATAATTCCCAACAAAAATTAAATACAAATTATAAAAACAAATCTTGTCTTCGTCTGTAGAAACTAATTTATATACATGTTTTTTGTTCGTCAATATTGTTTATGTCTAATACATTTTTTTACATATATTTTAATCTGCTAGTAAATGATCCTTATTATTTTTGTCTTCAAGGTACGTTGATGGGAAGCTTTTTGTCCTTTCTGAAAAAGATTACGAGGGAAACAAACTCATAATTTTAGGAACAACAGAGAGTCTAAACCTTCTCGGCTCTTCAAGAGTTTGGTTGATGGATGGGACGTTTGAAGTAGTGCCATCGATTATGAGGCAACTATTTTCCCTACACTGCATGGTGAAGGATGATATTGTCCCAGTAATATTTTGTATCATGAGTTCAAAATCACGGGCTTCATACGACGTTTTTTTTTCTGAAATAATTAAATTGTCTGCCGAAAACAACATAATCCTTAATCCATCAATGATAATTTCAGACTTCGAAAAAGCAAGTTACAAATCGGCACAATCTTTTTTTCCGGAAGCCCAGCCAAAAGGATGTTAGGATTCCCCTTCATTTTGGTCTTGTGCTGAACAAATAAAGCAGAACTTACCCAGGACACAAAACAAAGTTGAGTCGTGGCACAGAAGACTGAAAGTCTTAGTGGGAAGGTCACACATTGGCCTCTATAAATTAATCGAAATTTTGGGCAAGGAATCAGTGCACGTCCTTTGCCAAGTTGAAAAGATGCACAAAGGAGAAGAAACAAGAGTCAGGCGAGAGGTTATAAAAAAAGAAAAACAAATATTGAAGGTTTTGAACGAAAAAGAAGAGAGAAGTCATGTGGGATATTTAAAAAGTCTTGCATACAACTCTCATTTATAGTTTTGTTGGCTATAGATATTTATATTTACATATATAAAACTGAATAATATTCTTGTGTTTTTTGCTTTTTTATATTGAATTTTTTTCTTCATTTTAAGTTCAGAAAATAAATAATTGTTTAAATACCTAAAGAGCTGTGTTTAAATTGAGTATTAACTCTTAATACAAAATCTCGAATCTACATTCGAGATTTTCTCTTTCGAGATTATAATTCATTCGAGATTTTTGTGCATTCGAGATTTTTGCATTCTAGATTACAAGCAATTATATTCTAGATTTTTGTCATTCGAGATTTTTATCCTTAGATATTAAGACATGCTCCCCAAAAAAAAATCAATTATCAGTGGGAAGAATCATGCCAAGAAAGTTTAAAACTTATGGTAAAAACCCACTTCTCGGGTTGCAAACAAGATGATAAAAACAAATCAGAGCTATCAGTTTACTCTGAAAACGACTAATATTATATCGGTGAAGACGATAAAATGGGACCTGAAATCTTTTTCACCTTTTAAATGACCAGGCCCTGATGGTTTATTTTCTATGATGCTACAAGAGTGCTGATTCATTATTCCACATCTTAACAATTCATTCCCAATTAGCTTCAAACGGACATAGGTTCCTAAGTTGTGGCGTGAGGTCAGAGTAGCTTGTATTCCAAAAGCTGGTACACTTAGCCACACTAATGCTAAAGACTACAGACCCATCCGTCAAATATCGTTTGCTTTTAAAACCTTAAATATGTAGGTTTCTAGTAATTCACATCAGAAGTAATGTTAGGGCTGAAGTTTTATCTTCTACACAGCATACGTATTCTAAAGATAAAAGTGTAGAAACTGATTCACACTGTGTGGTGAAAACAATAGAAAATAGAAAAAACACTTCATAAAAAGGAAAAACGTCATAAAATTCCGTATGACACAGATATACGAAATAGTTTAGGAATATTCAATCGCTCAGTAATAAACTCTTTTTATTTTTATTACAAGTAAAATGTTCAAGCAATATACAAAAAATTAACATTTGTTTTGAAATTTGTTATTTATAATTTGTAACTATTGTTTGGTAAATAAACTGGGCCTATATTTTGATTCTTCCAATCTTCTCTTCATATTTAATTTTTTTAATAAAAACATATACATTTTTAAATCTCATACTTTTATGTTTAATTCTGTTGTAAGGTTTTTTAGTAAAATAGGGGGACATATGAAAACCCTTTTATTTGTTCAAATAAAGTGTAGAAAGTGCCTTTTTTGAAAATGATTGATCCTCTTGTAGAATAGGGTTCTATCATTCCTGGCGCATTTAGAGCATTAATGCCTTTATCTATTTTTCATAGAAATTGGAAGGGACGCAGTCTTTTTCGCAGTTTCGATAGGGATTATATAAAAGAAACAGCAGTCGTTAAGTCTTATGTACAAGTTTTGAGAAATGGAAAATTTGTATATAACATCATCGAGATTCCAAGACATTGAAACTTGATGTAGTTCATTTTAACATGATATCGAAATTGTTTTAAAATCGTTCTTAATAAATCAAAACTTGGAGTCAATAAATTTACTTACCATACTTAGTGAGAGTCTTTTTTTGGGAGTATATAGTTCTTTTCAATCCAGATTTTTCATGACAGACATAGGAATTTACCATATCAATGATAAGGTAGTTTTTATTTTAATAAATAAAAGTTAATTATTTTGGTAGGTAGGGTTGAAACAATTTTATTTTACTAACTAGATAGGACACTAAATAAAAGGATCATACAATTAATTTCAAAATAAGAAATATAATTTTCAATTTCTAATCGAAATAATAGCTTCATAATACAAATATTTTAATTTTTCAAAAAGTTGTAAATGAAAAATAATTGTGGTAGGTACTCATGTAATGAATTTACCTAGCTAACTTCCACTTTATTCATTCAATTAAAAGAATGTTTTCTTGCACGTAAGGTTTTTTTTTACTAAAAAAATATTAAGAGCTAAAATCAGCACCCAAAAGCAAGTTTTGAACGATTCAAAAAGGACCTAGAACGTAACGTTGCATATCGGATTTCATGCTTTGAAAACCCAAGCAGATTCTCAAAGTTGGAGCAAAATCTAAAAAAGTAAATCTAACGAAAGCAACAATTAGTTATTTTTGTATTCCATATGGAATGACAAAAGCTTTTTAGAGGTCTCAAAACGAAAAATATTCTGGAACAGTTTTTAGAAATCAGAAAAGTCAATGTCCTATCAATTGTTTTCGGAAAGAATACGTAATATCGGAACAAATAAAACGTAACTTTTCAAAAATCATTATTTACGGGTCACCTAATTTTTGTATTTATATGATTAAAAAAAAGGGTCACCTCTTCAAACATAAATTTTGTATAGAAAAATAATGTATGTTGCGTACAAAAAGTATTGTAAATAATAAAATAATGAAGAGAAATTACTTGTGTTTACGTGTTGATAGATTATTATTCTTAGTTTTTGAGCTAATTTTGAAAAGCGTCTCCAGAGCCTTCTCGCTTTGATAAAATGACAATAATAAGGATTAATATACCTGATGTTTCATACACGTAAATGGGTCACTAAAACTTTATTTCTTAAGATACGGGTATTCGTAACTCGTGATTCACTGGGTATTCGTCTAATAGTTTGTTTTTATAGCAAATGAACAAATTGAAGCAATAATTTTAATATTGAGACTTCCAAAATAACCAGTTTAACTAATTTTTATGTCCCAAACTCATGGAGGAGTCACACGTGAAAAAAACATAGGTGACCGACTATGGGCTTCATAACCCCATACATTCTGTTGAATCATTTCATTGGTCAATAATTTTCATAAGGTTCTTTAATTGTTGAACATCAGCAAAAGGCTCAGCTCAGCAGAATATAACTATTTATGAAAATAAAAGTAGGTGGATGGGTAGAGTGTATACCATTTACATTTCATCTTTCGTCTGTTCAATGCAGATACTTTTTGCTTACATTTTTACTACACTCAAATAACAAAAACACTTGAATTATCAATATTAAAGGATAAGGTCGGATAAGGTCATGTAATATAAAATTTTCATAATCGATCTCAAATCAATAGGACAATCTTTAACGGCATTTGTCGGATTTTGGAATATGAAGCATAGGAGAAACATGGGAGTCAATAATTCAACACAGGCGGCTGTGAACACCATAAAACTATTTAAAAAAAAAACACTGCAAACTTCACTTTAAACATTAAAAAAAAAAACTTACCTTTAACATATTCATGTTTAACAATAAGTTATCATTGTACGATGCTACACAAAAGATCAGGACCCACGCGGCTTTTGCAACTTTTCTTTTCTTTAACTTTGTTTTAAGTTCTCAAGTTGTTCTCTAAATGAAAATCATAATACAAAACATTTTAATGGAATGAATTAATGAATCGTTTTTAAATGGAGCTCTGTCTTTGTTTAAATTAAAATATCCTAAATAGAAAAACAGAGAACTCTTTTGACAACTTTAAACACCACTTTTACAGAATTTCCTCATCATCCGGAATGTAACCACAGATCTCATAAATTTTGCTTTTCTGTTGTCTGTTCACCGTGGTAGTGCCCCAGGACGCATTTTCATATTATTTCACTTATTTCCACCATTTACTTTGAAAAATATCTCAGCAGAATGTATTATATTTTTTTATATTTTAAAACAAAAAAGAAGGAAAAACTAGAAGTTTTTGCAACAAACTGTCAAAAATTATTGTAAGTTTTATGTTTTGCTTGTTAGATGGCGTACAAAGAGAACACAATATACCCGCTAGTGCATTGGTTCAATAAAAACGGAGGAAAGAACAAAGGTGAGGAACGAATATGAAACAAGAACCATGGAATTAACTGCACCTCATCGAGTATCCTTTAAACAGAACAACAAAGCAACGGGAGTCGGGAATGACAGAAAGCATAACAGAAGTTTTCCTCTTGAAGGATACTTCCGAAAATTACAATGCTCATGAATACATGATACAAATAAAAACGCTGCTAATCTAACTGAAACTTATTTTAAACTTTGTATAAAATATTGGAAACAACACCAACACACAAGAACAAAACAAACACGCACATTTTTGTGTAATTTAAATCAATTATAAAAGAAAATATTATACGAAATAAGGCAGTTTACAAGACATCGCTCAAAAAACGTTTTCAGAATCTAGCACTAACTCTTTTTTGATATTTTTTTTTGTTTTTCGTTTATTATTTGAGTTATGGAACAGATATTCTTTACTCTTCTCGCATAAATTATATACTACGCCTAGTTCGAATTCGGAGATCACCAGATTTTTTTGTCCTATGTTACAGTTATACATCAGAGTGAGGAAAGAAATTAAAAAAAAAAACAAGAACCGCATTTGTGTTAATCAAATTTTCTGAATTAAAATCTGCGAAATACCTAATTGAATTGATGTAATCAAATGTACGCGACTACTTTTTTATTGATTAATCGGCAGATTTTATGTAAGACAAAGAATTTTTAAATTATTATTTATTTTACATCGCAAAAACTTCACCTTCGGTTTCAAAAGTAGAACAGAGAGATGAAAAAGAGAAAGATACCACAATTTCTTCGTAACATTACTTGTGCATTTTTTCCAAAAATACTAAATTTAACAAGATGGGAATCTCAGACTGACATTTCGGTTTGCCTACAAGCTAACTGCACACTAAATGTGAGAAAGTGTGCGTGAAATGATGCAAAAACCAAACCCATTCTCACATTTAGTCTTACAGCCCATCAAAATGCTTCATTTAAGTCCTCAGCCCCATCTAAATGCTTCAATTTGAATGTTTCATGGCCTCGTTCAAAAACTAAACAATCCTAACCAACAGAATCTGAAGTGCTGACATGGTTTTAAATTGGAAGATTTGTATAGCTTTTTAATTTCAATCCAAATAAATGTTGTACATGTATATTAAATAAAATAAAATTGACCAAATACATATTTAATGATTTATTAGTGCTGTATTTTGTTTACGAACACAACATGCGCTTTAACTGGTTAAGTATAATTGGAAATAGACAAAAGTGTAACTCAATACTTTGTAAAACAACTAAACAGACAATTTTTTCAGGTGTAGTTTGCTTAGAGCATTTTTTTGGCGACGTTGGAAGTCCAGGTGGAAACAATAGGCGGGTGCTTCCGTATTTTTTTGTACAGACAATGCTACGAGAAGCATACTTGTGAAGTTCCATTGCCAACTTTAGCTAGTTCAGATTCCTCAATTAGATTAGTATTTCCATCATTTAAGCAAGTTGATAATTGCAAGACCAAATTTTAGATTTGTTTGTTGCAGAAATATTCCTGAAAATTTCTGTTTGAGGGACTATGTAAGAGTTAGAATTTTGTTTGTAGTTAGATTTTGGAATAAAAATTTGAGGGAACCATGTTTTACTAATAAGTTAATATGTGTAAAGTATCTTTAAGGAGCAGAAATAGGCAATATGGTTACAAACAATACCAACTAAATAAGTGCAATAAATAGATTTAAGTAACTTTTTTTATTCCAGTATGGGGAAACCGAACACCTAATAGAAAAAAATCGGTGAACGCGCCAAAATGCATACTTCTTGACTAAATAATGTTATCTTCAATGCCTTCGCATAAAATTACGAATTTTGTAGCATATGAACATTTCTAGACATTTTACAATGTGAACAATTAAATATGCTATGAAATAATAATTGGCTGTTATCAATAGGTCCGTTCGCGTACCCTCCTAAAAGAGTCCAATTTTACGAAAAAATACGAAATTTAACCAAATCCTGTTCGCGTACTCAAAAATTTCGTAGTTTTTCGTAAAAGAGAGCGCTCACGAAAGAGTAAAATATTTCCCCAACCTACGAATTTTAGCCCAAGAAATTTCTTTGGGCTGATTTGTGAAAAGTGTCAAATTTGATAGAAATTCAAATAAATTAAATAAATTGCTCGCTTTTGCTGTCACTTATAAAATTAAAAATTCTTTTCCCAAAGAACAGCAAATTTCAAGCTTCAGTATAATCAAGTTTTTTCATAAAAAATACAATGGACCAGCATGATGTTGCAGTTGAATGTTCTCCAAACACTTTTCAAAGAATACAAACCGGTAAGTAATCGAAGCGAAGTATTTTTGAGTAACTGAAGATGTTTTACTTTACTATCTTGCAGACGATAGTTACAGAAATGAGGTGCATGAATCGCATGACTTTGTGCCAATAAATTCAGGTAAGTTTTTGGACATATTAATTTCCAAAAATAAACAATAATTCTTTTAGATAACACGCAGGATATGACCAATTTTGTTGATGAATTTCAACTTTCTACAGAAGAAATAAGCGAAAACAAATGTAGTTTGTATTTGGAAGCCCCAACTAAAATGCTGCTTTCTCTACTGGAGGAATTTCAGCCACAGCTCGGCAAAACATTTGGTCTGAAAAACAAGACCAAAATGTGGCAAAAAATTCAGCACAAGCTCGCTGTAGAAGGCTATAAATTTTCAACTACCCAGGTTCAAGGCAAGTTCCGAAGCTTGGAGAGAAAATTTAAAGACACCCAGCTTAACAACTCAAAAACTGGTCGCAGTAGGTGAACTTGTCCATATGAAAAGTAAGTTAACATATTTTCATTGGATAAACGCAATCACTTTTTATTTACAGTGAATTGAAGAGGTTACTGAGCGAAAAGAGAGGGATATATCCAGAATATACTTTGACAAGCGACACGACAAGAGGAACGCTAAGGGAAAGTGTTCTGAATGCCACTGCCCCGATGAAAATACGCCGTCAACTTCAGGTATTGTTTACAGTTTCTTAGCAATTAGTTAAATTTTAACCTCCTTCTTTTTCAAATTGATAGAAGATTCCTACAAGCCTGCGAAGAAAAAAAATTCGGATAGCTTCCAACAACAACTTCTGAATAGTATGGAGCAAATTAGAAAAGACAAGGTAGAATACCAAGTGAAAGTTCTCCAGCGTATTGATAATCGGGACGCTATTGAGAGACAAAAAGTAGAAATTTTGAAAAAATTTTTGAATAGAATTTCAAATGATTGATTCAAGTTTCTACCTATCTATTTACATCTGTACATACCTTCTACTCTTCATACCTTTTTTTTTTCCTACAAGAACTAAAGGCATTTATTATTGAGTTGATAAGGTAATAAAAGTATATTTTATTTACAAATTGTAGTTCAATTTGCTTGTACATATAATATATTTTAACATTAAAAATACAGAATTATAAAATTATGAAATACATTTAATGCACTTTCTTTTTCATTCACAAATCACAATTCCTTGCAGATAGTATCTATTACTGTATTGCCTTTTTTAGCTTCTCCAAATTGAACGTACTCACATTCAGTTTCATAAACAGGCTCCAAAGTAAAGTTAAGGTCTATTTCATTAGCAATATTGTGGAGCACGCAGCAAGCTCTAATAAAATGACATATTTTATCTATGCCTCGCAGTTTGCAGTAGTATAATTGCCGAAATCGTTGTTTTAAAATACCAAATGTGTGTTCAATAGCTACGCGAGACGAACTCAGTTTAACATTAAAATTTGTTTGTACGTTCGTAAGGTGACCGTTATCTTTATATGGTGTTACTAAATTTTAAGTACATGGATACGCTGAATCGCCCAGTAAGTAGGTACCTGAAATATTAAATTGATATTTTGTTTGTGTTATCTAAAATTGGACTTGAATTAGTACCACAACAAAAGGTTTCCAATTTTTCATATATTGGGGAATTTCGCAATACCCAACTGTCATGACATGATCCACGGAACCCAACATAGGCGTCAATAAATTTTTTTTCTTCATTGCAAATTCCCTGCAAACAAATGCTTATATTTCCTTTGCGGTCAATATAGTCATCCTTACATTTATTTGGTGGATCAATAACGATGTGAGTTCCATCTATGCAACCTAGAAGGAAAAACATATCACGTCAATAATTGTAAAAAAGTATACAGTGCATATCGTATTAATTACCAATCGCCCCTTTAAAGCCAGATTTGTTTTTAAAAAACAAGCTACTCTGCCGTTTTTGTTCTTCATTTGGCCATCTGATAACAGTGGGACTGAGGTTGCTGATAAACATCAGAGAGAAAGAACTAAATGAGAGAGCCAAATTTCCTCGTCTCCGTCTCTTCGAAACCTCTTACTCTCATTTTGTATAGCGTGTTGAATTCGTATCGGTGTATACATGTTTTCACCTCGGAGAAGAGTACACAAAAAAACATCAGTTCCGGGAAATGCGACATTTCTCATTTTTGTTTATTGATAGGCAAGAAGGCTATGTTTTTTAAAGTCTCATTATTATATTTGTAATTCTCATGATTTTCTTTCTTTAATTTTACTAACATCTTGTCGTTTTTATATCTACAAAAATACTCCTATAATTCAAATTAATTCTAGCAAAACATTTTTGTATGTCAAAAAATAACGGGAGAAGTTATACCGGTAGTTCGTAATGAATTTGTTTTTCTCTTCTTTTTCTCTAAGTTACAGATAGATGGCATTAACAACCAAAACAAGAAAGGATGTGTGCAGAAAATGTGTAACAAGGTTAAGGTTTTTTAGACTAGACTTTATTTGTATGTATATATGAACGAGTACATGCTTTTTATAAATGTATGTTATGTTTATTTCAATAGTAATACCTTAACTTATAACTTAACTACTGTATTATCTAAAATATTTTGCATTGAATTATTTTACATTGAATTATAAAAGGCGGAAATAATAAAGTTCTACAGTTTACCGGGAATATTTATATAAAATATCCATATCTTCTGCAATTGAGGTATCAATCGATATTTTCTGGAACTTAGTGTTAACGTAACATTTATTTGTCATGAATTACTTTTTCAGCTTTTTTATGCACCAACAAAATTAATTATGAAATTTGGCTGCGATAATAATTACTTGAACACAGCATTTTCTATGTTTATAGTTATTCAGGTTTAGCCCTTAACATTGATTTGCATTTATTTATGCCTAAAAAGTTTAGTAAACATCTATGAATAAGCCACAATGCACTTTCAGAAAAACTGTAGTTAGAACTTTCCCTGACGGATTTTTCCTTGTCGCTATATAACTGAAAGATAAGATATAAATAGTTAGAACTGGAAAACTTATGATGCATAAGACTTAAATTTTGGTTGAAGAACAAATTTGTATATTCTTTTCACAAAACCACTGAACTAGCGAAAATACAAATATTTGTACTTTAGTACAAAAGTACTTTTCGGCTTATGTAGTTAAGCCTTTAAAAGCAACGCACTACCTTAGTTGAAAGCAGTAAGAATAGCTTATCACCTATTCACAAATCTTATGCAATGAAAATTGGCAACAGAAGTAACAAGTTGACGGTCTTTTTATTTAGTCTCTACTTAAATCACTTATTTTCAGCATTTTGGAAATGTCGTGAGTAATTTAAAGAAAATAAACAACGAGTACACACAAATAAAATAGGAATGGAAAAAAGAGATGAGTATATAAAAATGTTTTCAATGTTCCATGTTTACATTCTGTAACTCTCGTTTTCAATGTTCATGAAACTCTCGCATCCGCAAAATTAAGTCGATAAACTCTGAAATTTGAAACAAATCTGAGTTTGTTTTGCATTTTTAACAGTCTGAGCGAAAATTAAACGCATAAACGAAGCTTATAATAAAAATAATAGTTGTAGTGCTTTCAGAGTCTTATGTTTCAAACATAGAGGAGTTTCCTCTATGGTTTCAAAGGTGGTCGCCATTTTTCAAAGGTGGTGAGCAGAGAGAAAAGAGAGAAAAGTTTATTCTCTCTCGTGGTGAGTATGCACACAAACTTGCATAAGTATTTGTTCCCCACATTTTTTTTATATGGAGTTAACACATATGCAAGTTGGTGGCCAAATCACAGCTTGTAGGCAAAAAGAGAGCTACCGTTGGTTCTCTCTATTAGTTCTTTTCTCTCTGATAAACATAGTTACTCTTTCTATAAGAGTAGAAACTGTTGATAAAGAGAGATCGAAGCGATCAGCCAGATCTCTAAAACTGCAGGCTTTGTGTCCCGCAAACCAAAGGAAAACCGCAATATGTTTCTGGGAGTTACATCTCCTATCTTCACGCAGTTTTTGATAAGATTCTGTTGCTTGGAACATGGCCACAAGATTTTCATACAGCTGTCGTCTAACGCGGAAATGTGTGGTAAACTCCTTTTCGCTATATGATGGGACAATGTCTTCCAAAAAATTTTTTACACAATTTGGGCTTTTTTTAATTGGATGAATATAATTAAATAGACTTTCATCTTCTTCGGAGTCCTCCAACAAAATATCACCGATGTCGTCATTTCTTTCAACACAGCATTTAAGCACAAATTGAAGTTCATTTTGTCCTAATGTATCCATTTCCAAAAAAAAATTCTAAACACGAAATGAAATTGATGACGATTGACGATGTTTTAAAATTTATATTTTTTTTGACAGTAATATTGTGGGAAAAATTTTTTGTTTTCCCGTTCGTTTACTTTTTTGTAGTTTTTTCTTTTTGTGAGAGAATTTTACCCCCACTCTTTAAAATATCTCTTTTTACGAATTTTAGTGCAGAAAGTACGCAAACGGACCTAATGCTAATTTTTTTTTCTAAAAAGTTGATGAAGGTTAGCTGAAGAGGAAATTTCTTTAATGAACATACCTAAAATAATATTGGCTATCTCGAAAATATTTTTCTACACTAACCCATAGAGGAAATATATTAATATATTAAATAGAAGGTGCGGGGTTTTGTTTCATTTGAAAAGATTCAAAAATTGCTGTAGGTATAGAATTTTAATTTATTTTAAAGACAGGGTGTTTCAGGTAATTTCCAAAATATATCAAATAGTTGTGATATCAGGTTTAATATAGGTAGCTTATTTTTTATTAATTTTTTTTTTATTTATTGCTTTTTAATATTAATATTTATTACTTGAATATACTTTTTATCTATCGCTTTTTATATTTTATAGTTTAAATTTACTGCTTTGTTTTTTTGTATGAAATTTTATTTATTGCTTTTTAAAATTAATATTTACTGCTTTTTTTATTAACAGTATTGCTTGCTAATAATATTTATTGTAGTTTAGTAAATAATATTTATTTATTTATATGCTTTATTTTTTTATTTTCTTATAAAATATACATAAATTACTTAGTTCAAAATGTATGTGCTGTTATTTCAACTGTTATAAACAGAAAAGGTCGGCAGGCTACGTTTCTTTTTTTCAATTGCCGTCTGACCACCGAAGACCGATTTGGATAAAGCATGGAAATGTTTCGCACATCAAGCTAATTGCAAAAACTTCCTTCATGTGCAAAAACCATTTTTATGCTAAGGACAGGGCCGGCCTCAGCCAAACTTGCGCCCTGCGCAAGATTTGTAGAAAGCGCCCCTTTTTTATATTTTTTTTACACATAAACTGATACACAAGCATAAGCCTTTCCCACATTACCCAGGGGCCAGGAGGTAGACTTTCAATGCGTTTTTTTTATTGAGGTATCCCCAGGAGGCCTAAACCATTAAACTAAAACGCAGCGAAGAAATGAGCAGAGGGGAAACTTTTAGACTTGGAAACTTACTTTTCTGGCCTAACATTTTGCAAATTCAGAAATGAGATCATCAAAGTCTAAAGAATTTAATAATTTCTTTTCAATGGACATTATAGATAAACCTACCAATCTCTCTTGAGTCATGGTTGTCCTAAGATAATTTTTAATAATTTACGTTCTCTTGAAGCTACCGTGACCGGGATTGTATTAAGGATTTGGAGAGCAATTACTAAATTCGGAGCAAAATCTTCAAGGTTTGAACTAAAAATAAAATTTAACACATCTAAACTTGAGCTTTGTGGTGTAACATGCTGGGATATTACGGTTAACTCTTGAAACAATTCTTCTCCATCTAAATCTTTAAACTACTTTATGTTAAAACATTCTGCAAATTAAGGCATGAAGCACGTACATTTTTATTTTTTAAACATTCGCTTATGTTACTTAAAAATGAAAAGTTGATACTATACGTATCAAACCTTTCAAGTATTTAAAAAAAAAAATTCAACTTTAAATCTTTGTTTCGGGTCTAATATAGTTTCAGGACATTCATCAGCATAAAGTATTTTTCTCCGTTGAGATCGCAATGATGAAGCTACAGGAAACATATTTGGTATTTCTAGGGAACTAGCAATACGCTCGGTTATTTGAACATACCTACTCATTAAATTTTTCATCGGAACGCATTAAAATCAAACTGTTTTTTGTATTTTCTAAAACTGTTATGCCAGTTGACAGATTAACGGACGGACTTTGCAAATATTTACTAGTTTAATTTATATTTTCTAAAATATCAAACCAAATTAGCAGTCAAAAATTTTATTTCCTAGCGAGTCTGCAATGGCTTACTGCGTGGCCGCGGCCTTAGTCTTTTTTTTAAATTTGAATTTAATCGACCCAATGATTCAATAAATACTTGCCAGATAGTTTCATTTAATCGCAAGCAAAAAAAGGACGTATACGCCTGAGTATACCTTACTTATTTTTTTCTTTGTTTGAAGCGATCATGGTCACCATAAGAAGTTTTAGTAAATCTTGAAACAATATTAGCATGGTTTTTGATGAAATCAAAACTGAATGATTTTCTCTTTAACATATTGTAGCCGGATCGTGCTGCATTCCTTAAAAATATTGAGTACTTAAATTTCATTAATTAATTTAGGTATACATAAGTTGATTGGCATTTTCAAACTTACTAGGTAAAAAACAACAAAATGTTTAAATACCTATAGTTCAGTAATAATAACAATGATGAAAACTGATGTAGGCGTTAAAAATATAAATTTAAATTTAAATATATAAATATTAGTATATATATGTATATATAAATACAAATTTAAAAATGACCAACAATATTTTAAAATAGTTTGATTTCAAAATCTATTTTTTTAACAAGATTTTTAGTCTAAAATCAGTTTTTACCAATTTTAGTAGCATTTCTTAAAAGTTTTTATTTCTTATATAAACAAATACAAATTAAATGAATGAAATTAGTTTGAAGTCAATACCTTCTATTTTTCACGAGATATCGAGAACCGAACATCAATTTTTACCAAATGTTCGTGCTGCTAAAAATATACTTGTTTGGTATCACGTTACAATATATAATATAAAATTTAATTCAAGTCTCTAGCGTTATTGGTTCGTGAGATATTTAGGGTTAACCAAAATTTTCAACTTTTTTTAAACTGCTATGGTAAAAAAACCACCCACGCAATATTCTTGAGAGCCCTTTCTGCATCTTGCTGCCTTATTATCTGTATAACAAAATTTATTTGAAGTCGATATCTCTTCTGGTTCTTGAATTATGGACGACGAAAAAAACGTCGCGAACGTACGGACGTACGAACGTACGTACACACGCACGCGCAGACATCTTTTTAAAAATCTTTTATTTCGACTCTAGTGACCTTGAAACGTCGAGAAATGTCAAAATTTTCAATTCGACAAATCGGACCCATTACAATAACTTCCTATGGGAAGTTAATAAAGAAATGAAGTTTTATTTATTTTATTATTTTTGGATCCATTGTTTAGAACTAGGATTTAAAAAAAGTTATTCCACCGCCTAGCACTACATGCCAATCTCCTTAGATACTACTTACATACCCACCCTCTACCTACATATACCTACATTGTACAAATACAAATATTAAAAAATGTATATACATACATACCCCATATTCAAAATATGGCAACAATGAATCCTACAGAGAATGAAATTTGAAAACGTTGCATTTTAATTTTCAAATTTCTTAAAAACTGAAAAGCTAAAATCAAATGAATATAATTTTCTTCAAGCAAAATACCCACTGCTAAAAGCATACAATTCATAGCTATAACGATATGTATATGCATAACTCCTTTACATTGATAGGTAGGCAGAGGCACAAAAAAATCCAAGGTAACTATGGTAACGAACTGTTTTTTTGTTTTTGTTTTCACATTTTCTCATTTTTTTTTAAATAAACAGCTGATTCAGCTGACTACCTCACACATCTTAATACTTATGAGGACAAAAATAATATACTCCTTTCATTCCCACTCTTGCTTTCAAAATTTTATTTTCTAGTCGCTCTTTCCACACCAAATTTTCGTACACACAGCGCCCTCATGGTCCGCCTTTCGTACCAAAATTTTCTGTTTCATTATAATACTATTCAGTTTATATACAAAGAGTGCGACTAAAAAAAGAATCTCTGTACTTTACAGTTTGGCCGAAATTGGGCTTAAGGGTAAACTGATGAGCATTCCTAGATGAACGGGTATTACGGTTGAATTCTTTGAGGGGAGGAATGCAACTGGCTATTTCATTCGACCATTGCCTATGGAAGTAGCAATATAATATTGACAGGCATGAAACCTTACAACGGTGCTCGAGAGATCAGTTAGGCAACGGTCACCTATCATATTTAGAGCTCTCTTTTGAATTCTATCCAAGAGACTCAAGTGGGTTATAGGAGCCCCTGCCCAGATATGAAAACTGTACTCGAGTTTCGGACGAATATACGCTTTGTAAATTATAGCAAGATCAGAAGGGTAAAAAAAACTTCTTGCATCGTCGGAGAAAATCAAAACACTTAACAGCATTTTTGACAATGTCAAATATGTGATCACTCTACAACAGTGATGAATTGATGGAAATAGTGATTATTTTTTGTAGATTCCATTGAAATTTGTTCATGTATTTAGATGTTGTTTTTGAATTATTCATACATTTTGAGAAAAGTGTTTTTTACATTGAAAAAAAAAATAAAAAAAAATGAAGATGCAAACGAGTATTTTGGGGTGAAATTAGTTAAGGTTATGGTTGGCTGTCATTTTCTTTTAACTACCACATTGGACAATTTAAAGCATCTTGCACATGAGCTACGAACTGCGAACTTTGGATGTTCGCATATTTTGACATTTCTTTTACATGAGCTTTATTTCTATTCGCAGACAGCGATGAATTGTCAATTTATAATGACCCTTTTTGCCATATTTTCCTTAGCCATGATCTTTCACACACAAACAAAACAAGAGTAGTATAATTTTGAGGTTAAGATGAGTGCGAACAATTTATTCGTTGCAGTGTGGATGGTATGTGGAACGCGAATAGAGTTTGACAGTTCGTAGCAACCACACTGCAATTCGTTACTACCAAATTGTTTTTACAAAATTCTCTTGTTTTAGAGAACAAAATGCAAATTTTATTATAATAATATTAGTGTCAATTGGTTTCTTATAATTTAAATGTGTTTTTGTGTGGAATTGACTTTTTTAAATGTGTAAAATCACGTTTGTTCGTCCATTCATTGTTTGCTCTCATGTGCATGGCCCTTAAATTTCTCCTTTAAAATAATCAATAGTTGCGTTCGGGTATCAATCCAAAGCTATCCGGATAGGTTTGTGTCGTTGTAATCGCATAGGAAAAAACAATACCAACACCAATCGATTTTTTGTCAAAAGCAAATGTAAGTATTCAAAGTTAATTTTTATTTTTCTGGTGTTGTTATTTTCGTAGCACCAAATTGTAAACAAATATTTTAAATGCATATTGTAAACAAAAAATATTTATGTTTTTCCTAGACCTTTTTCTTTTTTCTTTCTGTTGGGTGTTTTCACCTTTGTGTTTACAAATAATGTTACCTATCCGGTTCTGGTAGTTTGCAAACGTAGGCGACACTAAAGATTTCAGATAGCCTAGCGGAAATTCAACAGAACGCGGCTGTCCCAAAGCAGACCTGTCATATCGGTTTTACTACTAGCTTAAATGTCGTCTGCCACGCACACTTCTTATGCTTTGATCAATTCACCGCACTTGACATCCACACATTGAAAGCTGGAAGCAAATCACCATGATTTAATCAGAAATTCATGATAGTGTTCAAAAACTATGCAAAGCACACGTTTATGTATCGTCAGCTTAAATCTTAACAGCGAGATAATTTGCTTGTACACTAAAATAAACATGTCATGTCACTACATAATAATATAATTTCCTCTAGGGTAATTAGCCTTCTATTATATTATTTACTATTTTTGCTGTCAACAAGGCAATACAGAAGTGTTATTAGTAATATTATAAAAAGTAAAAAACAAAAATATTTATTTTAACAAAATTGAAGAATGATTCAACTATTGAAGACATACGAATCTTAGAAGATATGTCCAAAGTAAAGAGACAAAAAGTGTACAAAAAATGAAACCATTCACAAAATATAACGATTAAAAGTTTTTTTAGACTACAGGTACATATAAATTTTTCATTGGTGTCATCCAAACATTCTGAATATACAAAAATTCTGAATATATAAAAATGAAATACATTTTCCCTTATAAACCAGTTTATGCAAACAAAACTTTTCCACTTAAGGTAAAATATGGAATAGAACATTATCCTCCATGAAAACCCCCAAACAAAAATTTTCAAAGAAATTTGACTTAAAATTTTTACACCCACCACTCAAACCGTCAGATTAGTAAACCATTATTATTAAAGATACATTGGGGATACACAAAGTTAAAATCCTACGCACTCGAAGCCGTCCAGGTATTTTTGTTTACGTCTTTGATTCATGTTAGAGCTTTGTTTTCAGAAAAAAATAAATGCAATATGATAAATTCTAATGCCAAGTATTTTTTTCAAAAATAAAAAAAATTCATTTGGAGCTAAATTTATTTCGTAAATACGTTTTAAGCTGACTGCAAAATGCAAACAAAATTCTATTTTTTTACTGATGGCGTTCATATATTTTCGATGGCCTCATTAAAAAAAATTACTGATGAAAATCAACAGGAAAAAGGAGGGGCGAAGCTCGAGGTTACTTGATACCTAATTTAATGACGTAAATTTACTGATTGCTATAAACACTCGTCAATAAAACATTTCAGATTCCTGCTGTTTCAATTTTTTCGGATGTCATAGCTATAACCGGACCCTAGGAACATTTTTTACTTCCGACATATGGCAAGTTTTGCATGCAAAAAAAGTTTCGAACTCGAAATTGTAATCAAACATAACATTAAGATGGTAGAGAAGTCGAAAAAAGTGGGTTCCCCGGTTCCGTCCGTGTGTGTGTATGTATATTCCGGTCCCTACAGCCCAAGGCATATTTATTTATATATTTTTTTAATTTTCGCTAAAATTTATTTTCTAAATTTGGCTTCTTTCAATAAAAAAACGTATTTTTGTATTGCTCAAAAAAGTTACCCCTCACAGAACCGTTATTTTGTTTTTAAGAAGAAGTATTAATAACACCTGATGATCAAAAATGTCACTTTTTATTTTTATTTTTACAAAAATATAACATTTTTTCAAAATTCGAAGTGTCTAAAATAGATCATCATTTTTATACGAAATTAAATAAGCTCTAGTTAGTTAGTCATACCAAAAGTATTTTTGAACTTAAATTGAAGTCGTTGTATCTAAAAAATTACAATTAAACAAACTTTTTTTGCAGGTACACTTTCAAATCTTAAAATACAGGAAATATTTTTAAACGAACTCTTTGGGTACATGAACAAGTTTTTGCAACTCAGTCGTGCATTTTATTTCTCTTTATCATTCCTATATAATCATCCAAATCCACATTTATATTCGTGGGCTCCCCTAGTAACATGTAAACGTTACATTTGCTTCTGAGATATGACTATGCAATTTTAATAGGTATATTAAATTACTTATAATCAATACACGTATCACAAAAAGAAAATTTGATTTTTAGAGCCTTAAAATTTCAAATTTAATTTTAAGTACAAATGCATGAAGGCTAAAATAATAAAATACATTCAAAAGACTTGAATAACTTAATGTATTCACTTGGGATTTCTTAGAGCTTTTTCTTAATAATGATGTTTTTAGATTGTTGACGTCTGTACCAATTTTCATCTTAGACTTATTGAAAAATGAGTAGTATTTTTATTAGCAAAAATTGATGCAAAACAAAGTTTAAATTTCTGATTAATGTATACTTAAATCAATTACTTAAAAACACTGAACTAATATGTACTCCCGGCCATGTTGAAATATGTGGAAATGAATATGGCGACAGTGCAGCGAACTCACCTTGAATATCTTCACCAAAACCGATCTCCTCAAGCTTAGCGAAAAGATATCTTTTGAAAAAAATTGGCACGACTCGAGCCTATATCACGACCACTACAATGACATAAACTACTTAAAATCTATGCCTATGTAGACACACTGCTTCCCACCAACACCTCCTCAACAAAAACGACCCTGCAACCTGCTCCACTTGCAACCCCCGCCTTGATCTAAAACATATTCTGGAACTTTGTCCATTGTCGCAGCCCATAATTAAAAAGAATTTTCAAAAACAATTCCATATATTAAATCCTTACAAATCTAAGCCTAACATATATAAATAATATCACTAGTTTCTCAAAAAGCAAACATTGAAAATTAATTTCCCAAGCAAAAAACCCAATAGTCTCTTCAGCTAGGCTAGAGAAAAAATACTTACTTACTTACTTACTTAAGGTGGCGCTACAGTCCGGGGCGGACCTGGGCCTCAACCAACATGCGTCTCCAGCCAGCTCGGTCCCTAGCTAGCTGTCTCCAGTTTCGCACGCCAAGTTGGTTGAGGTCCTCACCCACCTGAGTGCGCCACCTGAGTCGCGGTCTTCCTCTACTGCGCCGTCCCTCGGGATTGGATTCGAAGACCTTCCGGGCTGGAGCGTTGATGTCCATTCGCTCTACATGACCCAGCCATCTAAGCCGTTGGACTTTTATTCTGCTAACTAGGTCAGTGTCGCTGTACAGCCCGTACAGTTCGTCGTTAAATCTTCTCCTCCATTCTCCATCTATACGTACGGGACCAAAAATCACCCGAAGAATTTTTCTCTCGAAGCATCCTAAGACGTTCTCATCTTTCTTTGACAGGGTCCAGGCCTCAGCGCCATAAATGAGAACCGGGATGATGAGTGTCTTATAGATGGTGATTTTAGATGATCGAGAGAGGACTTTACTTCTCAATTGCCTTCTTAGTCCAAAGAAGCAGCGATTTGCAAGAGTTATTCTTCGTTTGATTTCAGCGCTGGTGTCGTTGTCTGTGTTTATAGCGGTGCCTAGGTAGACAAAGTCCTTAACTACCTCGAAGTTATAGCTGTCCATGGTGACGTTTTGTCCAAGACGTCGTTGTTGAATGTCCTTTTTCGATGACAGCATATACTTGGTCTTGCCCTCATTGACTACTAAACCCATCTTCTTCGCTTCCGTCGCAATGCTCAAAAACGCTCCACTGACATCACGCTTTGATCTTCCAATTATGTCAATATCATCTGCGTATCCGAGTAATTGGATGGACCTTTGGAAGATTGTGCCTCTAGTGTTGACGGTTGAGTTTTGCACAATTCTTTCCAGAACGATATTAAAGAAGTCGCATGACAGTGCATCGCCTTGTCTAAAACCTTTTTTGACATCAAATGCATCGGTGAGATCTTTTCCGACCTTGATGGAGCAGCGTGCATTCTCCATCGTCATTCTGCACAAACGGATGAGTTTGACAGGGATGCCAAAACTAGACATTGCTCTGTAGAGCTCTTCCCTATAGATGCTGTCATACGCGGCTTTAAAATCGATAAAGAGATGGTGGGTATCGATTTGAAGTTCCTGGGTTTTTTCCAAGATCTGCCGTAGTGTGAATATTTGGTCGATAGTGGACTTTCCTGGTCTGAAGCCACACTGATAAGGACCTATCAGGTTGTTGACGAACGGCTTCAGACGTTCACATAATATGGCAGAGAGGATCTTATACGCAATGTTAAGGAGACTGATGCCTCTGTAGTTGGCGCAATTTAGAGGGTCTCCTTTCTTATGTATCGGGCAAACTATGCTGAGATTCCACTCATCGGGCATGCTTTCTTCCGACCATATTTTGCAGATGAGTTGGTGCATGTTCCCTACCAAGTCATCCCCTGCTGCTTTGAATAGTTCGGCAGTGATGCCGTCAGCTCCAGCAGCTTTGTTTGACTTCAGCTTAGATATAGCTATCTTCACTTCGCCGAGGTCGGGTAGGCGGAATTGTTGATCTGCGTCGCCTAGGTTGAGTGGTTCTATCTCCCTTACAGCGGAATTCGATTCGTCATCGCCGTTATATAATTTGGAGAAGTGGTCTTTCCATATTTTCAGCATAGACTGCGGTTCTACAACGATGTTCCCCTGATCGTCTTTACAGGCTTCGGTTCGTGGCTGGTACCCTTGGGAGGTTTTTTTTACCTTTTGGTAAAATTTACGAACCTCATTCCTGTTGTGACATCCCTCTATCTCCTCGATCGCGCGCTTCTCATGCTCTCTTTTTTTCCGTCTAAGAAGCCGGTGCTCCTCTCTCCTCTTCTGCTCGTAGAGCTCGCGAGCAGCTCTGGTCCTCCTGTGCAGCGCCGTTTTGTATGCCTGTTGTTTCGCTGCGTGCGCTTGCCGGCATTCGTCGTCAAACCAGGGGTTTCGCTGTGGTGGCCGTGTGAAACCTAGCACTTCAGATGCGGCATCTCTGATGGCCGCAAGACAATGTTGCCACTGGTCTTCAATGCTTAATGCAGGCAGCATAGGACTCCTTAAGAGGTTACTTGAGACTCGATCGGAAAAGGACATGGCAGTCTCTTGCGATTGTAGCCGTCTAACGTCGAAACTTCTCACAGTACTTCCTTGTTTTGGCTTGGATCGGGATATCCGTAGCCGTACCTTGGCTACAACGAGGTAGTGGTCCGAGTCAATGTTGGCCCCTCGGAATGTTCGGACATCCTGTATACTGGAGAAGTGTCGTGCGTCGATCGCAATGTGGTCAATCTGGTTGTCAACAGTGAATCCGTCCGTATCCGAGGCTTGTTGGTGCTGCGCAACTAGAAAGGTTTTTACGTGGTCAGGAAGTCACCCCGACGGCACAACCCCCAACCTGGAGGGCCAGATCCTTAATATAACTCCAAGGACGGGGAGCCGGATAAACCGCTCCTTATAGGCCTGGGCTCCGAATAAGTCGTAGAAGCCCTATAAGGTGTTCACTAAGTAGTTCAACCTTACTGGAACTGTAGACGCCACCGTTGATTCCATCTCGAGAATTCGTCCGCTGCCGTCTGGATAAGGAGAGGTGCCTTAGTGGAAACACCTCTCCCCCCTCTCTCGTTTGCTGCCCCCAACAACTTTCCACTGGGGTTAGAACCCAATCTCCAGTTGAGGTAGTAGGCACCCGATGTTCACCGCGGGGAGGTGAGAGTAGGAGTTGATAGACAGAGGTGGGTTTTGAGAAAAACCTGTGGACGCTTGTGTCCTCTTGAATGCACATGTCTACCATTTGAACATCTAGAGAAAAAATAAAACTGCTAAATAGCTCAAACCTTTTAAGATACCAAGTACCGTTTAGGCACAATATGTCGCTTGCTCGTAGAAAAGTAATTTCCTAAGTTATTTTAAAATATATCTCATGATCTGCAAAGTTAAGCCAAAAACTTTTTTTTATAGAATTTACCGTTCAAAACCTACAGCCTGAAAACGGAAATTTTCGACAAAAAAAACTTAACTTGTTAATTGTCAATAACGATGTACCAACTTTCATCGACATGCGAATTATTTCTAGGTTTAAAAAAACAACCTTATTATTATTATTTTAACTTTATTAACAATAAAATAAATTACATTGTTAATAATATCTTAAATATAAAGCTGGAGCTGCTAGAGCTTTCAGCTAGTAACAAATTTTATAAAAGTTTTTCTAAATTAAGTGCTGACATTAGTTTATATACATTATTAACATTACTATATGTGGTTCCTGTCAAAAGATCGGATAATTTGTTATGAACTAGAGTTTGACTTTTTAAATTTATTTGAGTACATGATAATAGATGACTTATGGTGAGCGTTCGATTTTCGTCGCAGAAGTGGCAGAGCGGGGGCGTCTCGTTAGCGATGAGGTGTTTATGTGTCAGGTTGGTGTGACCCATTCACAATCGTATGTATATTTTAATCTTATTATTTGATATGTTTTTAGGGTAATTGGCTTTTTCAGCGTTAGGGTTAAATTTGGTGTAGGTGTGGTGATAATTCAACCAGCTAGTTTTGAGTAGATGGTTTCTTAAGTCTCTTTTATTGTAGGCATAGAATGTAGTTAGAGGTTCATTTAGAGCAGATTTAGCTACAGCATCTGCAACTTCGTTGCCATTGATACCTTGGGGCCCTGGGATCCATGCAATTTTTAGTTTCCCACTTCTGCAGATGAGTTTATCGCGGATGGATTCGATATTTACATTTACAGAGGATAGACTGTCTGTAAATATGATAGTCTTTTTGTTCTCGGATTTTTCAATTGCCCTGAGAATGGCAAAAGCTTCAGCTGTGAATATCGAGGTGAAAATTGGAAGTATACCTTTGCAGATGGTTGTTAAGTTTTCTGCGATAACAGCAAATTATGTACCTACTTGTGTTTTTGAGACATCAGTAAACAATAAGTGCCATCCTTGTTTCTTGTGGCTCTCTGCCATGTCAAAAAACATGGCTTTAAAAACATCTTTACTGGTTGATGTTATGGTGTATTTGCTAAGGTTGGTGAGAATAGACTCTTTTGGTAAGTTCCAGGGCGGATAGGTGGTTGAGTTTACATTTTGAATGGCAATAGGTATGTCAAGTTCTTTTGCGGATGTTAAAGCGGAGTTTAACGTTGATTTAAGTCTTGGGGTTTTCTTTCGTTTTATAATTTTTTTGGCATCGTTGTGAATAGGTGACCTTCTGGAGCAGTTTATTTTTTGTATCGTACCCGTTGTAATTTATTCGATTTTTTCAATAAGCTGTGGTAATCCCGCATCTGTCAAGAGGTTCCGAATCGGAGTTGTACGAAAAGCCCTCATACCGCTCCTGATGGCTGCGTGATACGGTGTTGTGATAAGTTGGGTGGATGACTTCGAACATTTACCATAAATCGCTAAACCATAGTCGATCTTAGACAAAATAACAGATCTCATTAGCTGTTTTTAGAGGAAAGATATTTTATTAAATTAACAATAGTAGTAAGGCTCTTTTTTAAATTTGTACAGTGTTTCTTAAATGTAAAATTAGAATCAAAAATGATACCAAGTATTTTAGCAAAGTTAACATTAATTATATTAAAATTATCTAATTGTATTGAGATATTTTTACTACAACTATATTTATTACAGATATGGAGAAGCTCACATTTTTGTATTGAAATTTTTGAACCTGAGTATTGCCCTATTCTGAAAGGCTTTGAAGAATATTTATGAAATTTGAAGCGAGGGACGTTAAGTCTTTGCACTTAGAGTAAACAATCAAGTCGTCGGCATATGGTGTGTGACCTACAGTGCTGTGACGATCAACTATGGAGCTGATTTCATTAAATGCAATTATAAAAAGGACGACTGATAAAGGCGATCCTTGTGGAATGCCATTTTTCAAATTATGAGTAGACGAATAGGTACCATTCGCCTTAATTCGGAAATATCTATTGCTTAAGAATGGTTTAATATAATTCAGCATTTTGGGCCCAATTTTCCATTTGATTAGTTGTTTCATAATTACGTGGATGCCGATTCTATCAAAGGCTTTTTCGAAATCAATCAGAAGGATTGAGACGTGATTTTTTGTTGACAGGCTAGACGTGATGATTTCATCTAGGTGAAGAAGTGCGTCGATAGTTCCACGCTCTTTTTTAAAAGCCACTTGGCGGTAATCAATAAAATTATTTTTGTCTGTCATATTTAAAGGACATTCAATTAGAGCTGCTGAAGGGTTAATAGTGTAAGATGGGATTACTAAATTGTGTTTTTCTCTTATGAAAGTAGGGTGAAAATTTGAGTCATCGCCGGAAATTTTCCATGTTTTTGCAAGAAGTTCGACAATTTCTTGTGGACACGTGATAGCTTCCGTTTCAGCTCTAATAACTTTGATTGAGTGAGGTACATAAATTCCAGCGAGTGCTTTAATGTCGGCCCATAGTTTCTTAGATGTGGAATTTGGGTTGATGTTCGATGTGAAATTTTCAAAACTTAAAACTTTCTCTGCTTTTACAGCTTTACGAAACTTGGCATTGGCTTTACGGTAGGTTACAAGATTATTATCAGTAGGATGTTTTTTAAAAAGTCTCCAGGCTTTTTGTTTTATTTGGCGGAGGTTACCTAACTCCTTGTTCCACCAGGGAACAACTTTTTTGTAAGTCTTGTTTGTTGATTGCGGAATAGATACATTTGCTGCGGATCTTACACATTTTTGTAAAATGGCAGCTTCTTGATTAATGTTATGAGAAGATTTCCTTTGTACAATTTCTTTTGAAAGATTTGATTGGAATAGTTCCCAATTTGCCCTATCCAATAGGAATCTTTTTTGCAATTGTATAGGTGATATATTTGTACCTAGAGAGATATTAGTGGTAATTGGAAAATGATCACTTCCGTGTAAGTGATTGGAGACGGACCATGTGGAAATTGGAGTCAGAGATGGTGTAATTAGGGTCAGGTCAACGTGTGTGAAAGTTTTATGTGTCGAAAAATGTGTCGGGCGACTATCATTTAAGATCGAAAGATCAAAATTAGTGATAAAGTTTTCGACTATTTTTCCACGACTATTAAATGTGCTCGAACCCTAGGAAGGGCTCCATGAGTTAAAATCACCGGTAAGGATGATTGGGGTATTGATACCATTTAGGATACAATCAAGATCATTGCGAGAAAATTGTTGCTCTGGTGGGATATAAATACAGATTATCGTGAGTTTTATTTTTAATTCTATTTGTACTGCTATTGCCGCTATATTTGAGTTAATTTGGATAAAATGATGTGGAATAGATTTGTGGACAAGAAGACCAACTCCCTGCTTGGATGATGTGTTTGTGTCTAAGTTATAAAAACAAGATGAATATTGCTTTGGACATAAAGGTTGAATATTGTGTTTGATATGAGTTTCTTGTAAGGATATAACACATGATTTTAAATCGTTAATGAGGAGTTGTAATTCATGGTAATTATTATAAAACCCTTTAAGGTTCCATTGGAGAACCTTTAATGAAGGTTTTACGTATGAAGTAGAATTTTGGATATGGTTTATTGGGGTGTGCGGGTTGGACAAAGGTTTGGTTTGAGTGTGCCTCCGCTGGTCGAAAAACGAACAATCCGAGTTCCGAGAGGATTAAAATCATTTGTGAATAGTTTTGATTTTAAGCGTTTCTTTAGCTTGTTGGTATTTTTGACATATCTTAGAGGAGGCCGGGTGATTTTCACTGCAGTTAGCACATAATGTACGTATACAGTCATCAGGTTTGTGTGTCGGGAGGTTACAATTAACACATGTCGCGTCACTTTTACATCTTTTGGCTGTGTGTCCTAAAAGTTGACAATTCTGGCAACGCATAAGGTTAGGGAAGTATTCCCTAACTTGAACATTATACCATCCGATGTTGAGAGTTGAAGGTGGTCGGAAAAGGTCGAAGGTGAATAAGACTAAGCCAGTTGCCTGTTGGGTTCCATTTTCGGTTTTCTTAAATTTAAAAACTTCTGTTACACCTTGTGACTTCATTTCTTCAAGTATTTCACTTTCGGGAACGTTGTTTAAATATGGAGCATGCACTGTGCCTTTTGAGGCGTTGAGTTGATTGTGTAGTGACACAGAGATTGGGCATACATTGGAAAGTGATTTCTTGGATAGGAATAGATCTGCAATTTTCTTTGACCTGCAGAGAACGAGAATACTTCCGTCTCGGAGTTGGGTTATTTGGTCATAGTAAGAACTTATTCCATCAATTGTTTTTTTAAGCAGAAATACGCTAAATGAAATGAGAGGTTTATTTTCATCAGTAGATGAAATGACAATAAATTTAGGGTCGTTGGGAGGGGATTGTGTTGAAAACATATTCAATGGTAAAGGAGTGAGATTATTGTTTTTTTTTCTTTTTTTATTTTTTATGTAAGGAGGCGGATCTGTATCCAGATCTCCAAAACGATTGCCCGAAGGCCCACGTGGCCTAGAGGCCATAGTATTTTAGTTTGATTGAACTTGATATTGATTTTAATTTGCACACACTTAGAAAAGATAAGAGAATGTACGGTTTATTTAAGAAGTTAATGGGTAACGGGATCACTCAAAAGAAAAGTCAAACACTATCGATAGAACGATGTAACCGGTGCGAGAGCTAGTCGGTGACTGAAAAAACAACCTTCATTTAAAGCTTCGTAAGAAAAACTAGGTCTATGTGCAAAAAAGATGTGCTTTTATTAATTATTTTGAGTTCTTGTTGTAACTAACCAAATTTTCAACAAAATTACTATATGTAATAAACACAACAAAAAACAACAAATAAAGAACATAATAATTACAATGATCGAATGTATGGATATAATATTTATAATTTAGATTTTTTAACTTAATTTAATTATACTTATGTAATTTTTTGATATATAAAGAGTGAATTTTTCTGCACAATAAAAAAATATACGTATGCTGCATAATAAGTAACTTTCGATTAAATATTCTAAACGGCGGCGGCTTGTTCCTCAATTGGTTCGCAACTGGTAGTCACCGTTTTGAGTAATGTAACGCACCCAAGGCAAGGCTTGATAGCCACTTTTTTCAATGATTTTTAAATAACGAACCTAAAAAAATATTTTTGAAATAATTGAAAAAGGCAAATTTAAATATTAATTTCTTACCTGAATGCCAGATGTTGTAAAGTAAGGTATTTCAAATTTAACTTGTATTGGTGGTTTTCCTTCAGTTTCCTCGCACTCCACACTAGGTAGACCGAAATGGGCACGCATTAAATATTCCTTACCGCCCTGAAATATAATAGTTTAATACTCATAGTCGTGTAAAATAGTCTGGGTTTTGGACCTAATAATTCTATTTATTCAAAAAGAACATAAAGGAACCCACTACCAAACTGAAAAATTCGTTCGAATAAATGCAAGTGTCGGTGCAATTCGTAAAGGAGGAAGGCAAGTATGATTCACTGTTAAGTTTAAGTGCCTGGATGTGCTCTGATGTTCTTGGAATAAAAACTAAAAAAGTTGTATAGTTAGAATAAAAACTAAAAAAAAGTTTTATACAGTGAAATTATTTTTTTTTCCACAAAATAATCTTCATGAATGTAACATTATGAAACTTGCTACTATCGTCTTTTAAAATTTGAGTGGAAAATTTGACAAAAATCATCCTTCGGGCCTTCTATTAGCATAATAAATAAATAAATTAGGAAGCGCAACAATCCATTCTCCATCCATTGCGATGAAGGGGACCTACAGTTTTAAGCTGAAAAAAAAAACGCTTAAGATGGCACAGACCTCTGGCATGACATCACACCACCGTTACTTCTATCAGCATATTATATAAAATTAAAACCTCTAATTTTAGTGAAACATTATAAATGGCACGGAACCAGAGATAAAATAATAGGTAGGGACAATTTTAGAGAAAATTAGTTAAATTGAAACAAAAATATATTACAATAAAGTAATATACCATTGTTGTAATAAGAGTGATATGTTGATATTGGATATACATATGATAACTAGCGGCCCGTCCCGACTTCGCACGGGTAGACATAGGTACAGATATTTAAGTTATAAGCATGCTAATTAAAACGACCATGAATTACTAAATTAGAAAATATTATTTTGTCCTATCATTAATACTCTTAGCAGCGTATGCGATGAAAGACATTTTATGGCTAATTTTTTTACACCTTCGGTTGGTTTTTTTTTCTTCTACTCTGAACGTCGAACTCGTCGAGTTGTAGAAGCTGAGTAAGGTCAATGATTCTCGAGAATTTTCTCCAGATGAGCCCTGAAACTAAAGGACGTTGTTATACCTCTTCCTTCCCAGAATCATCACCCATTCCCACATAAACAAGGCATACCAGCCTACGTTTATGTCACCAACTCCCATCCCACCTCCCACGCTGTAATGGCGAAAAAGCTAACCTACATAGCTGAATTGCTGTGACCGAATCCCAATCTTTTCCTTACATATCAGATGATGATTTAACATCAACTGACTCCTCACCCTATCTCTTCCTCCCCAACCAACTCACATCTTTATTGGGCTGGATCTAAGGAGTTAAACGACCCGTGCCGATGATCAGCCTGGCTGGGGGCCCAATTCAAAAATAGCCCAGTCTCTAACGGAGTATCCGGATACCTGGCGACCTCCGGATTAACTAACATGCGAATCTCTGTGCAGACGGACCTCTTTTTTTCGCGTCTCGTGGGACCAAAGATGTATAAAAACAAAACAAAAAGAACGATGAGACCGGTATCTCTTCAGGACCAGGCGGCAGTTTGGCGTCAAAGCCTGTTGCCGTATCTCCTGCGGCCAACACAGAGAATGGAGTAGTGGCTAACTATGGACCCTCCTCTGCTGTTGGTAGCAACGGGAATATGAAGGAAGCGATACCTAATTTCAGTAATGGCAGGGTTGTGAAAAATGGCCCTACCACTACTAATGAGAGTAAATCCATAAATCTCAAAAAGCCTATATAGACAAAGGCGGCAAGCGGCGAAAATCCTAAAGGCCTCTAGTGCATCGTCGGGGGCTGAAAGGTCACCGGAGCAAACCGCTAGCGTCGAATGGGCTAAAAGCATACTTGCTACAACAAGGACCAGTAAGGACTCTACGTCTAAACGTGAAAGGTCTCTTGAGGGGGCCGTACCGACACCAAAACGACCTCGGGTGCACAACACCAGCACTCCCCTAAATCCCATCAAGAAACAACCCAGTTTCAGTGACGTCGCGAAGGGCAAAGTCGTGGTTGCGGTCATTGACAGGAGCGATGATGATGGCACAATATCGGCTAATCGTTGGCAGTTAGTCAAGGTTAAGCTCTCGGGTGGCTTTTTAAGCATTTTGAGAGAGCTTCCAGGACTACTTCCTTCCATAAGCGATGGGGGTTGGCATCAAGGCCATGTCAAACTCATGGTTTGAGGCGACCAGAGGTCTTGTGACTTATACAAGCTCGCTGTCAGCCGGTTAGGTGAAGTTTGGCTAGGTGCGAAGCTCGAGGTTGTCGCTAAGGAAGACATTCCTAGCAGACATAGAGCCCGCATTTGAATTCCAATCGAACCTGCTGGTATCGAGGACATTCTCGAGATGATCAGAGTTTGTAACCCGTCCCTTCCGACGCATAACTGGAAGATAGCCAAGCTAGAGGAAGTGAAGGGTCTTTATAGGAGTGCCATTGTGGTACTCAATAAAGAATCCTTGGCTCCTCTAGCCTTGAACGAGGGCTCTATAAACTATGGATTCTATCATCATTCCTTCTTAAGACCTTGGAAAGATTGATTGATATCCATTTAAGGGCAAGTATTGATACAAGACTCCTGTCTTCGTCTCAACATGCCTACTGTAAAGGTAAATCGGTGGAAACAGCGTTACACACCTTAGTACGCACCGTCGAATATTCCCTCCATCATAATGGTTGCTTTCCTTGACATCGAAGGAGCCTTTAACAACGTGGACACATCTGCAATCACATCTGCACTAACATCTCTAAATGTAGAGAGTTCGCTTCGGGAGTCAATTAATTTAATGCTTACTAGCAGAATAATCAACTCAAAACTGGGCAACTCTTCTGGTAGACGATTCGTTAGTAGAGGGACACCGCAAGGTGGTGTTCTATCCCCTCTCCTCTGGAACCTAGTGGTGAATGAAATCCTAACTAGTCTGGATGCGAAGGGCTTCAGAGGAGGAGGCAAATTTACATTAACGATGCACTTACAAAGTTTTCTCATGCATTGTTGATGAAAGCAAAGGCAGCAAAGAAGGAGAAATCTTATAAATATGTATGGATTAAAAATAATAGAATTTTTATTAGAAAAATTGAAGGTAGTGATCCCATCCCAATCAGGTCTTTTGAAGACCTTGAGAATATTCCTTAATTTTTGTTATAATGAATCCTAATTTTGAATTAAATAATGATGATGTTCCTACCTTTAATCTTAATATTTCTAATAATAACAATTGTGAACAGATCTTTACTTCTAAACCTTATTGCTCTAACAAATTCCTCTTGATTCACCAGAATATTAGAAGTTTGCGTGAGAATTTCGGTTGCCTTGTTTCCCACCTAAATTCTTTTGCTTGTTTACCTGACTTTTTGTGTGTTTCGGAGATTTGGATATATAAGTTTGAGAAAAATGATTACTTTTTGCCAGGTTATAACTTTTTTGCTAAAACAAATGATGATTATTGTGCTGGAGGTGTAGGTTGTTTTGTTAAGGAAAATTATGAATGTGTATCAACTGTGTTAGATTTTGTGAGCGCTGATATATTAAAACTTACTTTTAAATTAGATAAAAGAGATTTTGTTATGCTTTGCATTTACAGATTGCATAAATTTAGTTTAACGGTATTTATGGATGAATTTTCTAAGCTCTTGTATACCGAAAAAGCAAAAAATGTATTAATATTGGGAGATTTAAACATCGACATTTTGGAAGATTCTGATGCTGTTTCTGCTTATTTGTCCTTACTTCCATCCCATGGTTTGGCTTTTTTTATAAACGAACCAACAAGACCGGATTCTGGAACATGTTTAGACCACATATATGGTCGTTTTTCCAATTGCTCTTTAGACACAATTGAAAAAGGCGTATTTAATTTAGGTATAACTGATCATGCCATGACTGGTCTTTTTATGAGTTCCCCTGGTAGCATTGAACCATTATCTACTGATAAAAGTTTTGAAGTAACTAAAATTGACTATTTAAAATTGAAAAGCAAACTTTGTTTTGAAGAGTGGCAGTCGGTTTACTTAGAAAGTGATGCCTCGAAAGCTTTTGATACTTTTTTCGATATTCTTAAAAATTATATTGTTCAATCCAGTGTTACTTTCAAACTAAGGAGTAAACAAAAAAAACTTAAGCCATGGATAAACAACTATATTTTAAATAAAATTCATCGGAAAAATAAACTAAGAACTAAATGTACCAAACATCCGCTAAACCGAAATTTAATGAAGCGTTATAAAGATATGTGCTCTCAACTTAGAAAAGAAGTTCCATTGTGTAGAGACAGATACTATGGAAATCAATTTTAGCAAGCTAAAGGTGTTATTAAAAAGGAATGGAAATTAGTAAACAGTCTTCTTAATAAACCAAATTCTAACAAAAAGGATTTTAACATAGAAATTGATGAAGATGAAATGTCTAATAATAAGACTTTAGCTATTGCTAATACATTCATTGATTACTTTGCCAATGTTTCAGTTTCCTTGCAATCTTCTTTTTGTCCCACCTGTGCAATCTGTATCTCTTCCATTATTTGTGGTGATCCTTTGAACCAAAACACATTTTTTTTTTCGAACCCATAACTGCATTTGAACTTTAGAGAAGTATTGGTTCGCTCAAAAATTCGAAGACTTGTGGAGATGATGGTATCTCAAATAATATGCTTAAAACTATAGCTTGTTTCTTAGCTGATGTTTTGGCTTATTTATATAACCAAAGCATCCTTTCAGGAAAATTTCCGGATGCTTTGAAGTGTGCAGACATTGTTCCTATTTTTAAAAAAGGATCAGCGAAAGAAGTGAACAATTATAGCCTAATTTCAATTCTATCTTCTGTAAGTAAGATTTTTGAAAAAGTATCAAGAACAGATTAATTGATTTCTTAAATAAAAACAACTTCTTTAGTTCCCTGCAATTTGGGTTTCAGAAAGATAAATCCACGGAAGACGCTCTTCTGAAATTTTGCTCCGAGATTTTCATTAACCTAGATAGTAAAAAGTGTTCAGCTGGCCTGTTTGTCGATATCACTAAAGCTTTTGACATGGTTGATCACGAAATCATGTTGTCTAAATTGGAAAATGCTGGTATTCGAAGCTTTATGAGAGATTGGTTTAGATCCCACCTTGTTAATAGATCATTACGAGTAAAAATTAACAATACAAGAAGTGTCTTCAAATTTCTTAATATTGGAGTACCACAAGGCTCTGTGCTTGGTCCAATATTGTTCTTAATTTACATTAACTCTTTATTTAAATTGCCATTCAAGTCGAAAATTACCGCTTTTGCAGATGATGTTGGTTGTGCCTATGGTGCTGATAGTCCCCTTGATCTTGTTGCAGATATAAATTGGGATTTGAACCTTTTTAGGTCGTGGTTTGCTGAACATAAGTTATTAATAAGCTCTAAGACGAAAATTACGTTTTTCAGCTTTTCTTCTCAGAATTTTTTCGAACCGAGAAACAAAATTCCATTTGTCAACCCTCCCTATATTAAAGGAATCCAATTAAAATTCTCAGACGAGGCTAAATACCTGGGTCTTATCTTAGATAAAAAACTAAATTGGAAACGCAACGTACAGGAAAGAGTCAAAAAAACTACTGTAGCTCTCTTTTCTTGCAAAATAGCTATTGGTAATAAATGGGGCTTACAACCATCAGAATCACGCATTGGCTATACACATCGGTAATCAGACCGATTTTAATGTACGGTGTGGCAGTATGGTGGACTGCTTTAGAAGAAGGTATAAACAGGGATAAGTTAAATAAAGTCCAACGTTCAGCTTGCCTATGTATAAGCGGATCCCTTCGCACGACCCCATCTGCGGCACTGGACACCTTACTCTACCTAACACCTCTTGACATTTTTAGCAAACAAATAGCTGCAAGCTCTGCTATTCGCCTCAAAGCTTCGTCGCAATGGACTAACAACAACATTGGCCACTCCGTAATTCTTAGGTATTTACAATCAATTCCAAAGCACACAGACTACACCATTGCCCAGTTACTTAAGTAGAAGAATAACAACCAGAGCCAATGTTTAACCATATAACTTAAGAAATAATAATAACTTAAATGTGCAATTGTTCAGAAATTCAAGGACTCAAAATATGTTATTTTACAAAGGAATACAAATTTTCAATGAACTGCCTAATAATGTAAAAACTGAAAGTAACTTAATAAAATTTAAAAGAGGGGTACTATTTTTTGTAAAAAATAATTATTAAATTTAAGAAATTTAAAAAATAAGATAAATATGTAATGAAATTGTAAAAAATAGCTAATTTGCTAAATAAACTACATCTAAAAATCTAAACTGCAATTCGACAGAAATTTCCAGATTTCTATACCTCTCAGATCTTTTTGGGAGGATAGGACATTCTTGGAGGATGAGCAGCCGCTCCTGATGGCTGCGTGATACGGTGTTGTGATAAGTTGGGTGGATGACTTCGAACATTTACCATAAATCGCTAAACCATAGTCGATCTTAGACAAAATAACAGATCTCATTAGCTGTTTTTAGAGGAAAGATATTTTATTAAATTAACAATAGTAGTAAGGCTCTTTTTTAAATTTGTACAGTGTTTCTTAAATGTAAAATTAGAATCAAAAATGATACCAAGTATTTTAGCAAAGTTAACATTAATTATATTAAAATTATCTAATTGTATTGAGATATTTTTACTACAACTATATTTATTACAGATATGGAGAAGCTCACATTTTTGTATTGAAATTTTTGAACCTGAGTATTGCCCTATTCTGAAAGGCTTTGAAGAATATTTATGAAATTTGAAGCGAGGGACGTTAAGTCTTTGCACTTAGAGTAAACAATCAAGTCGTCGGCATATGGTGTGTGACCTACAGTGCTGTGACGATCAACTATGGAGCTGATTTCATTAAATGCAATTATAAAAAGGACGACTGATAAAGGCGATCCTTGTGGAATGCCATTTTTCAAATTATGAGTAGACGAATAGGTACCATTCGCCTTAATTCGGAAATATCTATTGCTTAAGAATGGTTTAATATAATTCAGCATTTTGGGCCCAATTTTCCATTTGATTAGTTGTTTCATAATTACGTGGATGCCGATTCTATCAAAGGCTTTTTCGAAATCAATCAGAAGGATTGAGACGTGATTTTTTGTTGACAGGCTAGACGTGATGATTTCATCTAGGTGAAGAAGTGCGTCGATAGTTCCACGCTCTTTTTTAAAAGCCACTTGGCGGTAATCAATAAAATTATTTTTGTCTGTCATATTTAAAGGACATTCAATTAGAGCTGCTGAAGGGTTAATAGTGTAAGATGGGATTACTAAATTGTGTTTTTCTCTTATGAAAGTAGGGTGAAAATTTGAGTCATCGCCGGAAATTTTCCATGTTTTTGCAAGAAGTTCGACAATTTCTTGTGGACACGTGATAGCTTCCGTTTCAGCTCTAATAACTTTGATTGAGTGAGGTACATAAATTCCAGCGAGTGCTTTAATGTCGGCCCATAGTTTCTTAGATGTGGAATTTGGGTTGATGTTCGATGTGAAATTTTCAAAACTTAAAACTTTCTCTGCTTTTACAGCTTTACGAAACTTGGCATTGGCTTTACGGTAGGTTACAAGATTATTATCAGTAGGATGTTTTTTAAAAAGTCTCCAGGCTTTTTGTTTTATTTGGCGGAGGTTACCTAACTCCTTGTTCCACCAGGGAACAACTTTTTTGTAAGTCTTGTTTGTTGATTGCGGAATAGATACATTTGCTGCGGATCTTACACATTTTTGTAAAATGGCAGCTTCTTGATTAATGTTATGAGAAGATTTCCTTTGTACAATTTCTTTTGAAAGATTTGATTGGAATAGTTCCCAATTTGCCCTATCCAATAGGAATCTTTTTTGCAATTGTATAGGTGATATATTTGTACCTAGAGAGATATTAGTGGTAATTGGAAAATGATCACTTCCGTGTAAGTGATTGGAGACGGACCATGTGGAAATTGGAGTCAGAGATGGTGTAATTAGGGTCAGGTCAACGTGTGTGAAAGTTTTATGTGTCGAAAAATGTGTCGGGCGACTATCATTTAAGATCGAAAGATCAAAATTAGTGATAAAGTTTTCGACTATTTTTCCACGACTATTAAATGTGCTCGAACCCTAGGAAGGGCTCCATGAGTTAAAATCACCGGTAAGGATGATTGGGGTATTGATACCATTTAGGATACAATCAAGATCATTGCGAGAAAATTGTTGCTCTGGTGGGATATAAATACAGATTATCGTGAGTTTTATTTTTAATTCTATTTGTACTGCTATTGCCGCTATATTTGAGTTAATTTGGATAAAATGATGTGGAATAGATTTGTGGACAAGAAGACCAACTCCCTGCTTGGATGATGTGTTTGTGTCTAAGTTATAAAAACAAGATGAATATTGCTTTGGACATAAAGGTTGAATATTGTGTTTGATATGAGTTTCTTGTAAGGATATAACACATGATTTTAAATCGTTAATGAGGAGTTGTAATTCATGGTAATTATTATAAAACCCTTTAAGGTTCCATTGGAGAACCTTTAATGAAGGTTTTACGTATGAAGTAGAATTTTGGATATGGTTTATTGGGGTGTGCGGGTTGGACAAAGGTTTGGTTTGAGTGTGCCTCCGCTGGTCGAAAAACGAACAATCCGAGTTCCGAGAGGATTAAAATCATTTGTGAATAGTTTTGATTTTAAGCGTTTCTTTAGCTTGTTGGTATTTTTGACATATCTTAGAGGAGGCCGGGTGATTTTCACTGCAGTTAGCACATAATGTACGTATACAGTCATCAGGTTTGTGTGTCGGGAGGTTACAATTAACACATGTCGCGTCACTTTTACATCTTTTGGCTGTGTGTCCTAAAAGTTGACAATTCTGGCAACGCATAAGGTTAGGGAAGTATTCCCTAACTTGAACATTATACCATCCGATGTTGAGAGTTGAAGGTGGTCGGAAAAGGTCGAAGGTGAATAAGACTAAGCCAGTTGCCTGTTGGGTTCCATTTTCGGTTTTCTTAAATTTAAAAACTTCTGTTACACCTTGTGACTTCATTTCTTCAAGTATTTCACTTTCGGGAACGTTGTTTAAATATGGAGCATGCACTGTGCCTTTTGAGGCGTTGAGTTGATTGTGTAGTGACACAGAGATTGGGCATACATTGGAAAGTGATTTCTTGGATAGGAATAGATCTGCAATTTTCTTTGACCTGCAGAGAACGAGAATACTTCCGTCTCGGAGTTGGGTTATTTGGTCATAGTAAGAACTTATTCCATCAATTGTTTTTTTAAGCAGAAATACGCTAAATGAAATGAGAGGTTTATTTTCATCAGTAGATGAAATGACAATAAATTTAGGGTCGTTGGGAGGGGATTGTGTTGAAAACATATTCAATGGTAAAGGAGTGAGATTATTGTTTTTTTTTCTTTTTTTATTTTTTATGTAAGGAGGCGGATCTGTATCCAGATCTCCAAAACGATTGCCCGAAGGCCCACGTGGCCTAGAGGCCATAGTATTTTAGTTTGATTGAACTTGATATTGATTTTAATTTGCACACACTTAGAAAAGATAAGAGAATGTACGGTTTATTTAAGAAGTTAATGGGTAACGGGATCACTCAAAAGAAAAGTCAAACACTATCGATAGAACGATGTAACCGGTGCGAGAGCTAGTCGGTGACTGAAAAAACAACCTTCATTTAAAGCTTCGTAAGAAAAACTAGGTCTATGTGCAAAAAAGATGTGCTTTTATTAATTATTTTAAGTTCTTGTTGTAACTAACCAAATTTTCAACAAAATTACTATATGTAATAAACACAACAAAAAACAACAAATAAAGAACATAATAATTACAATGATCGAATGTATGGATATAATATTTATAATTTAGATTTTTTAACTTAATTTAATTATACTTATGTAATTTTTTGATATATAAAGAGTGAATTTTTCTGCACAATAAAAAAATATACGTATGCTGCATAATAAGTAACTTTCGATTAAATATTCTAAACGGCGGCGGCTTGTTCCTCAATTGGTTCGCAACTGGTAGTCACCGTTTTGAGTAATGTAACGCACCCAAGGCAAGGCTTGATAGCCACTTTTTTCAATGATTTTTAAATAACGAACCTAAAAAAATATTTTTGAAATAATTGAAAAAGGCAAATTTAAATATTAATTTCTTACCTGAATGCCAGATGTTGTAAAGTAAGGTATTTCAAATTTAACTTGTATTGGTGGTTTTCCTTCAGTTTCCTCGCACTCCACACTAGGTAGACCGAAATGGGCACGCATTAAATATTCCTTACCGCCCTGAAATATAATAGTTTAATACTCATAGTCGTGTAAAATAGTCTGGGTTTTGGACCTAATAATTCTATTTATTCAAAAAGAACATAAAGGAACCCACTACCAAACTGAAAAATTCGTTCGAATAAATGCAAGTGTCGGTGCAATTCGTAAAGGAGGAAGGCAAGTATGATTCACTGTTAAGTTTAAGTGCCTGGATGTGCTCTGATGTTCTTGGAATAAAAACTAAAAAAGTTGTATAGTTAGAATAAAAACTAAAAAAAAGTTTTATACAGTGAAATTATTTTTTTTTCCACAAAATAATCTTCATGAATGTAACATTATGAAACTTGCTACTATCGTCTTTTAAAATTTGAGTGGAAAATTTGACAAAAATCATCCTTCGGGCCTTCTATTAGCATAATAAATAAATAAATTAGGAAGCGCAACAATCCATTCTCCATCCATTGCGATGAAGGGGACCTACAGTTTTAAGCTGAAAAAAAAACGCTTAAGATGGCACAGACCTCTGGCATGACATCACACCACCGTTACTTCTATCAGCATATTATATAAAATTAAAACCTCTAATTTTAGTGAAACATTATAAATGGCACGGAACCAGAGATAAAATAATAGGTAGGGACAATTTTAGAGAAAATTAGTTAAATTGAAACAAAAATATATTACAATAAAGTAATATACCATTGTTGTAATAAGAGTGATATGTTGATATTGGATATACATATGATAACTAGCGGCCCGTCCCGACTTCGCACGGGTAGACATAGGTACAGATATTTAAGTTATAAGCATGCTAATTAAAACGACCATGAATTACTAAATTAGAAAATATTATTTTGTCCTATCATTAATACTCTTAGCAGCGTATGCGATGAAAGACATTTTATGGCTAATTTTTTTACACCTTCGGTTGGTTTTTTTTTCTTCTACTCTGAACGTCGAACTCGTCGAGTTGTAGAAGCTGAGTAAGGTCAATGATTCTCGAGAATTTTCTCCAGATGAGCCCTGAAACTAAAGGACGTTGTTATACCTCTTCCTTCCCAGAATCATCACCCATTCCCACATAAACAAGGCATACCAGCCTACGTTTATGTCACCAACTCCCATCCCACCTCCCACGCTGTAATGGCGAAAAAGCTAACCTACATAGCTGAATTGCTGTGACCGAATCCCAATCTTTTCCTTACATATCAGATGATGATTTAACATCAACTGACTCCTCACCCTATCTCTTCCTCCCCAACCAACTCACATCTTTATTGGGCTGGATCTAAGGAGTTAAACGACCCGTGCCGATGATCAGCCTGGCTGGGGGCCCAATTCAAAAATAGCCCAGTCTCTAACGGAGTATCCGGATACCTGGCGACCTCCGGATTAACTAACATGCGAATCTCTGTGCAGACGGACCTCTTTTTTTCGCGTCTCGTGGGACCAAAGATGTATAAAAACAAAACAAAAAGAACGATGAGACCGGTATCTCTTCAGGACCAGGCGGCAGTTTGGCGTCAAAGCCTGTTGCCGTATCTCCTGCGGCCAACACAGAGAATGGAGTAGTGGCTAACTATGGACCCTCCTCTGCTGTTGGTAGCAACGGGAATATGAAGGAAGCGATACCTAATTTCAGTAATGGCAGGGTTGTGAAAAATGGCCCTACCACTACTAATGAGAGTAAATCCATAAATCTCAAAAAGCCTATATAGACAAAGGCGGCAAGCGGCGAAAATCCTAAAGGCCTCTAGTGCATCGTCGGGGGCTGAAAGGTCACCGGAGCAAACCGCTAGCGTCGAATGGGCTAAAAGCATACTTGCTACAACAAGGACCAGTAAGGACTCTACGTCTAAACGTGAAAGGTCTCTTGAGGGGGCCGTACCGACACCAAAACGACCTCGGGTGCACAACACCAGCACTCCCCTAAATCCCATCAAGAAACAACCCAGTTTCAGTGACGTCGCGAAGGGCAAAGTCGTGGTTGCGGTCATTGACAGGAGCGATGATGATGGCACAATATCGGCTAATCGTTGGCAGTTAGTCAAGGTTAAGCTCTCGGGTGGCTTTTTAAGCATTTTGAGAGAGCTTCCAGGACTACTTCCTTCCATAAGCGATGGGGGTTGGCATCAAGGCCATGTCAAACTCATGGTTTGAGGCGACCAGAGGTCTTGTGACTTATACAAGCTCGCTGTCAGCCGGTTAGGTGAAGTTTGGCTAGGTGCGAAGCTCGAGGTTGTCGCTAAGGAAGACATTCCTAGCAGACATAGAGCCCGCATTTGAATTCCAATCGAACCTGCTGGTATCGAGGACATTCTCGAGATGATCAGAGTTTGTAACCCGTCCCTTCCGACGCATAACTGGAAGATAGCCAAGCTAGAGGAAGTGAAGGGTCTTTATAGGAGTGCCATTGTGGTACTCAATAAAGAATCCTTGGCTCCTCTAGCCTTGAACGAGGGCTCTATAAACTATGGATTCTATCATCATTCCTTCTTAAGACCTTGGAAAGATTGATTGATATCCATTTAAGGGCAAGTATTGATACAAGACTCCTGTCTTCGTCTCAACATGCCTACTGTAAAGGTAAATCGGTGGAAACAGCGTTACACACCTTAGTACGCACCGTCGAATATTCCCTCCATCATAATGGTTGCTTTCCTTGACATCGAAGGAGCCTTTAACAACGTGGACACATCTGCAATCACATCTGCACTAACATCTCTAAATGTAGAGAGTTCGCTTCGGGAGTCAATTAATTTAATGCTTACTAGCAGAATAATCAACTCAAAACTGGGCAACTCTTCTGGTAGACGATTCGTTAGTAGAGGGACACCGCAAGGTGGTGTTCTATCCCCTCTCCTCTGGAACCTAGTGGTGAATGAAATCCTAACTAGTCTGGATGCGAAGGGCTTCAGAGGAGGAGGCAAATTTACATTAACGATGCACTTACAAAGTTTTCTCATGCATTGTTGATGAAAGCAAAGGCAGCAAAGAAGGAGAAATCTTATAAATATGTATGGATTAAAAATAATAGAATTTTTATTAGAAAAATTGAAGGTAGTGATCCCATCCCAATCAGGTCTTTTGAAGACCTTGAGAATATTCCTTAATTTTTGTTATAATGAATCCTAATTTTGAATTAAATAATGATGATGTTCCTACCTTTAATCTTAATATTTCTAATAATAACAATTGTGAACAGATCTTTACTTCTAAACCTTATTGCTCTAACAAATTCCTCTTGATTCACCAGAATATTAGAAGTTTGCGTGAGAATTTCGGTTGCCTTGTTTCCCACCTAAATTCTTTTGCTTGTTTACCTGACTTTTTGTGTGTTTCGGAGATTTGGATATATAAGTTTGAGAAAAATGATTACTTTTTGCCAGGTTATAACTTTTTTGCTAAAACAAATGATGATTATTGTGCTGGAGGTGTAGGTTGTTTTGTTAAGGAAAATTATGAATGTGTATCAACTGTGTTAGATTTTGTGAGCGCTGATATATTAAAACTTACTTTTAAATTAGATAAAAGAGATTTTGTTATGCTTTGCATTTACAGATTGCATAAATTTAGTTTAACGGTATTTATGGATGAATTTTCTAAGCTCTTGTATACCGAAAAAGCAAAAAATGTATTAATATTGGGAGATTTAAACATCGACATTTTGGAAGATTCTGATGCTGTTTCTGCTTATTTGTCCTTACTTCCATCCCATGGTTTGGCTTTTTTTATAAACGAACCAACAAGACCGGATTCTGGAACATGTTTAGACCACATATATGGTCGTTTTTCCAATTGCTCTTTAGACACAATTGAAAAAGGCGTATTTAATTTAGGTATAACTGATCATGCCATGACTGGTCTTTTGATGAGTTCCCCTGGTAGCATTGAACCATTATCTACTGATAAAAGTTTTGAAGTAACTAAAATTGACTATTTAAAATTGAAAAGCAAACTTTGTTTTGAAGAGTGGCAGTCGGTTTACTTAGAAAGTGATGCCTCGAAAGCTTTTGATACTTTTTTCGATATTCTTAAAAATTATATTGTTCAATCCAGTGTTACTTTCAAACTAAGGAGTAAACAAAAAAAACTTAAGCCATGGATAAACAACTATATTTTAAATAAAATTCATCGGAAAAATAAACTAAGAACTAAATGTACCAAACATCCGCTAAACCGAAATTTAATGAAGCGTTATAAAGATATGTGCTCTCAACTTAGAAAAGAAGTTCCATTGTGTAGAGACAGATACTATGGAAATCAATTTTAGCAAGCTAAAGGTGTTATTAAAAAGGAATGGAAATTAGTAAACAGTCTTCTTAATAAACCAAATTCTAACAAAAAGGATTTTAACATAGAAATTGATGAAGATGAAATGTCTAATAATAAGACTTTAGCTATTGCTAATACATTCATTGATTACTTTGCCAATGTTTCAGTTTCCTTGCAATCTTCTTTTTGTCCCACCTGTGCAATCTGTATCTCTTCCATTATTTGTGGTGATCCTTTGAACCAAAACACATTTTTTTTTTCGAACCCATAACTGCATTTGAACTTTAGAGAAGTATTGGTTCGCTCAAAAATTCGAAGACTTGTGGAGATGATGGTATCTCAAATAATATGCTTAAAACTATAGCTTGTTTCTTAGCTGATGTTTTGGCTTATTTATATAACCAAAGCATCCTTTCAGGAAAATTTCCGGATGCTTTGAAGTGTGCAGACATTGTTCCTATTTTTAAAAAAGGATCAGCGAAAGAAGTGAACAATTATAGCCTAATTTCAATTCTATCTTCTGTAAGTAAGATTTTTGAAAAAGTATCAAGAACAGATTAATTGATTTCTTAAATAAAAACAACTTCTTTAGTTCCCTGCAATTTGGGTTTCAGAAAGATAAATCCACGGAAGACGCTCTTCTGAAATTTTGCTCCGAGATTTTCATTAACCTAGATAGTAAAAAGTGTTCAGCTGGCCTGTTTGTCGATATCACTAAAGCTTTTGACATGGTTGATCACGAAATCATGTTGTCTAAATTGGAAAATGCTGGTATTCGAAGCTTTATGAGAGATTGGTTTAGATCCCACCTTGTTAATAGATCATTACGAGTAAAAATTAACAATACAAGAAGTGTCTTCAAATTTCTTAATATTGGAGTACCACAAGGCTCTGTGCTTGGTCCAATATTGTTCTTAATTTACATTAACTCTTTATTTAAATTGCCATTCAAGTCGAAAATTACCGCTTTTGCAGATGATGTTGGTTGTGCCTATGGTGCTGATAGTCCCCTTGATCTTGTTGCAGATATAAATTGGGATTTGAACCTTTTTAGGTCGTGGTTTGCTGAACATAAGTTATTAATAAGCTCTAAGACGAAAATTACGTTTTTCAGCTTTTCTTCTCAGAATTTTTTCGAACCGAGAAACAAAATTCCATTTGTCAACCCTCCCTATATTAAAGGAATCCAATTAAAATTCTCAGACGAGGCTAAATACCTGGGTCTTATCTTAGATAAAAAACTAAATTGGAAACGCAACGTACAGGAAAGAGTCAAAAAAACTACTGTAGCTCTCTTTTCTTGCAAAAAAGCTATTGGTAATAAATGGGGCTTACAACCATCAGAATCACGCATTGGCTATACACATCGGTAATCAGACCGATTTTAATGTACGGTGTGGCAGTATGGTGGACTGCTTTAGAAGAAGGTATAAACAGGGATAAGTTAAATAAAGTCCAACGTTCAGCTTGCCTATGTATAAGCGGATCCCTTCGCACGACCCCATCTGCGGCACTGGACACCTTACTCTACCTAACACCTCTTGACATTTTTAGCAAACAAATAGCTGCAAGCTCTGCTATTCGCCTCAAAGCTTCGTCGCAATGGACTAACAACAACATTGGCCACTCCGTAATTCTTAGGTATTTACAATCAATTCCAAAGCACACAGACTACACCATTGCCCAGTTACTTAAGTAGAAGAATAACAACCAGAGCCAATGTTTAACCATATAACTTAAGAAATAATAATAACTTAAATGTGCAATTGTTCAGAAATTCAAGGACTCAAAATATGTTATTTTACAAAGGAATACAAATTTTCAATGAACTGCCTAATAATGTAAAAACTGAAAGTAACTTAATAAAATTTAAAAGAGGGGTACTATTTTTTGTAAAAAATAATTATTAAATTTAAGAAATTTAAAAAATAAGATAAATATGTAATGAAATTGTAAAAAATAGCTAATTTGCTAAATAAACTACATCTAAAAATCTAAACTGCAATTCGACAGAAATTTCCAGATTTCTATACCTCTCAGATCTTTTTGGGAGGATAGGACATTCTTGGAGGATGAGTCAATTCATTTTTACACAGATGGGTCAAAAACAAAAGAAGGGGTTGGTGGAGGTGTGTACTCTGAACGACTGAAATTAAGTCTCTCATTCCGCCTTCCCAATCATTGTAGCATGTTCCAGGCGGAACTTTTGGCGATAAAGGAAGTCTTGTCCTGGCTTAAAGAAAACGTGATATCAACATCTGATATCCGTATTTCCTCCGATAGTCAGGCCGCTATCAAATCTCTGGACTCTGTCTCTACAAACTCTATAACAGTCCATAACTGTCGATAATCTCTAATGGCGATGGCACAACAGTTTAATATTCACCTTTGCTGGGTGCCGGGCCATAGAGACATTCCAGGTAACTGTAAGGCAGATGAACTCGCCAGGAACGGTACAGTACAGCCCATCCTACCACGTTTGGCACGTACTGGCATACCAATCGCTACTTGTAAACTGTTGCTAATGCAAGACGCTTTGAGGCGGGCAGGCACCAGGTGGAACAACATCACCACGTGTCAAGTCACTAAAAACATCTGGCCATCACTGGATTTAAAACGTTCAAGGTGCTTGCTCTCTCTAAGCAGATCGCATATAAGCTCGATAATAGGTGTCATAACCGGACACTGTCTAATAGGAAAGCACGCCACGAGATTAGGCGTATTCTCAAATGACTTTTGCAGAAGCTGTATTCCATACAAACAGTTCTTCATCTTCTCTGCACATGCCCTGCTCTGGCTCGAAAACGCAAGAATTACCTAGGAGAATTCTTCTTTAACGATCTAAATCAAATCAGCATAATCAGCCTCTCACGCTTCGTAAGGGACTCAAACTGGTTCCATTGAGCTTAGGAGGAAGCCTCAAGATTCATGTGGTATCACAATGGGCCATTAAACTGGCCTAAGTGTGTCCGTTTTCATCTTGGACAGCCACTATAACCTAACCTAACCTAACCTCGGTTGGTTTTAATAGGAATTTCTAAAGATTTCTATAGTAATCTAGTACTAAATATAGCCTATGTTACTCAGTGATAATGTAGCTTTCTAATGAAAAAAGAATTATTAAAATCGGTCCAGTACTTTTTGAGTTTATTCGTTACATACAAAAATACAAATGTTTCCTCTTTATAATTTATATAATATATAATATAATATATAATATATAATAATAATAATAAAAATATAATTGAAAAGAAATATTCAGAATTATATAGAGCACATGAAATTAAATGAGAAATAATCCAGAAAAAGCGATGTTACGTTATAGATCGATCAAAATATCACATTGCATCACGTGTTGTTGAAAAAGAAATTTCGAATTCCAACGTTGGGCCATCTATGAGAAGTTCACGATAGATGGTCCGACAGTTTTCTGTAAAAAATCTGATTTAAGGCGCCATCTGTTCGAGACTTATGAAACTTACGATTAATAACAAACATCAACATTGACAATCAGTTTATAGTTAATTATAAATTATTAAGACCATTAATCGAAATATAAACTATCCTATACATATCTCAAGTTAGACCAAATTACACATAAAATGCCAACTTTCATAGAAATCGGTTGACTTGAAGAGTTCACTGGGAACATACATATGACACTGGATTTTTATATATTAAGATAAGACTATTAATCGAAATATAAACTATCCTATATCTCAAGTTAGACCAAATTACACATAAAATGCCAACTTTCATCGAAATCGGTTAACTTGGTGAAGAGTTCACTGGGAACATACATATGACACTGGATTTTTATATATTAATAAAATCCAAGTTACTTTCAACGCAGATTCTTTAAAACTAAAACGTATCAACTACCCCAAATCCTATTATGTGGCCAAGCAGGGTGCATACTTCAATGGCACTGTATCTATGTAAAGAAACTTACATAAATACCACACCCTTTTGATATGGCTGTAATTTACAAAGCCTTCATTCGTCCAAAACTTGCCATTATCCATTGATGGCACTTGCATAGAGGAGACCGAACATCTCGATATTCTCGGTAAATACACTTTTAATATTCAAGACCAATATGCACGGGTATCTTCCAATTTTCCTCATGCTCGCTCTGTGTTAAAACGTTATCAAGCTAAGGGTATTTCTAACCTTTTGAGTGACTGTAAACTATCCAAACAAAACTAAAACTACCTTCTAACAAAACCTGGTATAGTACTTTATTCTAGGTATTACTGTTGTTTTAAAATTTTTTTTTTCTAAAACTATCCCTACCTCCTAAACGGATGTAGATAAACACTCTAAATCGTTAAAATGCTTTTTTTTACCCTTCTGCAAGAAACTTTATCAAATTTTAGCAGCTAAGTTATCGTTCCCGTGCCAATTACAGAATTTTCATAGCTTAGTTAAGGTAGAATAAACAGTTTTTTTAATCTTAAGGTTTGTAGATACTCACTGGAAATGATTTAATTGTCCATGTTATGGCGTTCTGTTCAGGAGCGTACTTCACACTGCCAATCGATGTTTTAAATTTAGGCGAATCAGCATCGCCTGGCACTGGAATGACAATTTCAACATTATTTGCTGTCGAACGACGTTTGAATTGCGATTTGGCCTTAATCATATATTCAACACGACTATGAGCATGGCGTTCGATCACCGATTCAATCCATATCAATGGCTTAACCTTAAATACAAACAAGTGTTAGACAAAATAATTGAAGGGAAGAAACATTTTTTACATGTGTATTCAGGCGATAGGACATTAGTTCGAACTCTCCATCGGGTGGAATAAATGAAATAGTACGATCATTTTCGAATCTTGATAGCCTTACGCACTGATGAAACTTTACGTCCTCTAATTCAACCGACTTGGATTTTCCACGACCAGTGCTTTCAAATAGAACCTTATCGTTTAGTCCTAGACGTAATTCTGGCATTCCAGATAAATAAACCCTCATTTTAATCGCGCCTACAATTTCACTTCGTAAAACATTTCCGTTTGCGTTCGCCAGTAGATTTACCGACTCGATCACATCTAAGAAGACCTCATTTTTACGATACTTGATTCCCTCTGAGCGCCACGATACGGCATTCGTCACAGCCATTGGTATTCTTGGTTGGATTTCTAATTTGTGGCCTTCTTGTGTTATGTACTCTTGTAGGATCTTACTATCTGTTGTCTGGGGATAGCCAAAGTCTATCAATTCGTCCAGCAACTCGTAAATGACAACAAAATTATCACGAATACTCTCCTCTTCCAATTCTTTAAAATACTCCACAAATACATGAGCGATCTTGTGCAAGAACACGAAAATAAGAGCTATATTGGCATTCTTTCGGGTTGTTGACACAATGTATAAATTATTTGTTTTAATATACGCGAATGTGCATTCGGTCATTTGAAGAATTGGCGTTATCAAACCCTCCTCCTCTCGTTCCATTAGCAAAGGCATGAATTTGTCGATGACTGACATATCAATGTCGCCGCGATAGTTCCTAGAAATCAGCACCTGCATCGTTAAAAACTATAGTTTAGAAAACATCATAATTTTTAATAACTATTTGTTTACCTTTCCTTTCACATCGAGAACGTATATGGCCGAGGATGACATTTTTCAGGTTCTTATATTAAACTACTCTTCGGCATGTAAAAAAATCTTTTATAAATGTTCACCAAGTTATCTGAACAAAAAGAGTAAAATTGTGTTACCGATTTATGATTGATTGATTGAACAACACAACGTAACTAGTCACGGTACAAATACGACAGGTAGTTAAGTGATGACGGTAGCACAATGATAAATTTCACCCTCACCTTTTCTAATAATGCGAAAGCTTTATTGTTACTAATTCAATTAATTTGATTTGTTACTTTCATTATTCTTCCTTTAAAATACATAAAATGAATATCTCAATTACAATTGTTCTATTATAATTTACATTCAAAAAAAGACTTCGTATTTGTAATTTTCCTTCACTTTTTCGTCAAAAAGTAAAACCAAAAAATTTCTTGGACAATCAACTGTTTTCTATCGCATGAATTTTTAGGCGATAAGATTCATATTTGTCTCTTGTCTTGTTTGCTTTCACAGTGACAGTACGTTCTGCGCAAAATCTCTCTGGCTCTATTGAGTTTTAATTTTTGGCAAAGACACTCAAAGTAAGGATTTCCAACCTGCCTGACATTCCATTTTGCCATAAAACTCAAATGTCATCTGATACGAATACTTCTAACGTTGGAATCAAAACACACATCCATTGAAAGGTAGAATCAATTCACCATGAATTAAGGGACCGGTTATAGGTATCTGTAATAGTAGGGGAGCCCAAGAAGGGATTTTGGGATTTACTAAAGCGCGGCAGATTATTATACAGGGAGGTACCTAGTTGAAAGTAGTACAGATTTTTAATGGAGGTACCTAGTACCCCATTTAATACCTCCACTAAGTATTAGCCCCGTATATGTGGCCGCGCGTCAAGGATAAAGGATCAGATTAGTAAAAAAATTGATCATCTGAAATTCTCGAGCGCGTCAGATTAAAGTAGGGTAAGTTAGTTATATGCTAATCTAACAATTTTCGATTGACGATAAGAAGTAGGTGGTTTACAAACTTGTAAAAAAAAATTTTGACTTTCTCGAGCGTGGCTAAATTTTTTTTTTATTTTGAAGGCAATAATTCAATAGTATATAATCTGACGATTTCCGTAAGTTGAAGTAAGGAAGAATAATCGATAAAGTTTAATGCGTGCAGGTACATGATGCCGGTATTTCCCTTCCCGCGTTTCTATTCCTTTCTCACTCTTTCTCTATCTATGACTCTCTCACTCCGTCCCAACTGTGGGTTCTGTTGCCATGACTACATGACAGCTGATCGCGCAGTTGTTTTTTCCTTTACAACGTATTTGTAACGCCTGAAATTATTTTGCGATTTTAATGTTTATTATGTGAATTAAAATTTAAAAAAAGTTACTATGAGTGACATTAATGTAAAGTGTGTGTTTTGTGGTGAAACTAATTTACAAAAAACTATCAAATTTACGTTAGATACATTACAAAAATGTATAAATGTATTAGAATATCGTCAGAGTAAGCCGGTTCTCAGTTTTTCAATTTGTTAAGTTAAAAGATTTGAAAAAATACAAACAAAATTCTTGCCATTATCAGATTAGGCGAATCCTTCCAGATAATCGTAAGATTATGAGACAGCACGTTTAGGGTGTATAAATGAACCATATATATCTTAATCTGATGCGCTCGAGTATTTCAAAATGGCGATTTATTTTGGAAATTCTAATAATGGCCGCTAGTTTGGGTCACATCCAAATCGTCAGATTATTGCATAAGAGCCTTCTTTTAGGTTCACTTAACATCCCCTTTGAAAATCTGACGCGCTACATTACATTTTTTTTCCGTTTTCAACTCTTAAGTAGCATTCACATGAGCGCGACCAACGAACGACGAATGAATTACAAAATGTGATTTTATATACGTTTAAGGACATATTTGAACACAAAATCTTAACAAAACGATAGCAATATAGTTTCTATTTGATTTATGATGCATACTTTTACTTTTCAATATCATTATATTAATAAATTTAAGAAAACAAATTTATTCGTCGCGAACAAAATTCTAGTTGAAACGAACTGTCAAACTTTATTCGCGTCCCACATACCATCCACACTGCAACGAATAAATTGATCGCGTTCCACATACCATCCACACTGCAACGAATAAATTGTTCGCGCGCTACATAACCTAAAAGTCAAACTTCATTCGCGACGAATTAAAAACTCTCATGTGAAAGAAATGTCAAAATCTGCGAATATTCGTTCATTCGTTGGTCGTGCTCATGTGAATAATGCTTTACGTACGACCACCCCCATCATGGAAACAATCAGATTAACATACGTATATTTTCAAAAATACGTAGGACATGGATGCTATTAATATCTGACGCGCTCGAGTATGTCCTTGCAACTTTTTTTTTTACATTTTGAAAATTTATAGCCGCTCCCCCACCGATGAAAGTGTATATATGATATGACATTTTTTTCTTCTTATCATCTAAGCTTCGCAATCCAATAGGTCTCTTTGACGCTCGAGTAAATCCCGATTTAGCACCCTGGGCTCCCCTACTATAAAATCCATCAGTAAAAATTGAAACCGGAGGGATTTGAGATGTTTTACTAATGAGCGTTTGTAGCAATCAGTACATTTACTTCATTGAATTAAGGGGCCAGTTATAGCTATCATCAAAATCAAAACATAATTTGTTTTGAATGGACATTTGACTGTATTTTCTTTTGATTAGAAAGTAATACCATATCCTGATCGATAAAAAATAACAGAAAACATTTTTTTGGGAAAAAAAAAGTTTAATTGCTCAATTATTTTTTGCTAAAAATTTATTTTTCTATTTTCCGGACGGGAATTAATTTTCCTGAGCAGCTGATTATTTTATGTCCAAAAGTATAACGAATAGTTCCACTAATCAAATACACTCTAAATAAAGATTGGGAACCAATCTGTCATTCTGGTTTGCCTACAAACGTCTAATACTAATATCAATTCCCCACTGCTAAAGTCAATTCACCACTGCTAAAGTCAATGCACCACTTCTAAAGTCAATTCACCAAGAATTGATGAGAAAATACGAATAATGAATGTATAGTGCTTACCTGACCTTAAATGGTCAATTTTAATGCAACATTGGTTAATAAGGAAAAATGTATTAAATCTAATGCAAAATATAGGGACAATAAATTAAATCGGGTGGGCTGAAAAGTGTGTTGTATTTTGTGATTTTGTTTCTTAGATGTTTTTTGTAGGTAATAAACTTGAAAAGAAAACTGATGTAATGCATAAGAATTCGATAGAAAACATAAAATCAATAACACAAACAAATGGGTCACTAAAATATCATGTTTTTAAGTTGTTTCAAAATTTAATATTATATAATTTTTTTTTTTTTTTTTTATAATTAGCAAACACTAAAAGGGTTTTTTTATACCTTTAATATGCCAAAGACACAGTGTGAGCATTAGGAAAAGAGGGAAGGGTTGGATAGGAGGTGTCGGTGTACATTGATTTTGAATTCCTGAACATTGCAATGATAGGGAAAGATAGAGCGTGGCAAGGCGTTCCACATTCGCGTAGTACGGCTAAAAAATGAATCTCTGTACTTCATAGTACGGCCGAAGTTGGGCTCAAGGGTAAACTGATGGGCATTCCTAGAAGCGCGGGTATTACGGTTAAATTGTTTAAGGGGAGGAATGCAACTGGCTATTTCACTAGAGCATAGTCCGTTAAAATAACGGTAAAAAAGGGTGAGACAAGAAACCTTGCGTCGATGTTCGAGTGACGTAATCGAGTTGATGATGTTGATGTCACCAATCATTTTAAAAGCTCTTCTTTGTATACTGTCCAAGAGGACAGTTAACTTATTCAAATAAATAATTTTCCTTTCTTATTCTTTATAATTTGTTTTAATTTATATGATTTTAGATTAGATTTAGATTGATTTTATTTAAACATACATTCTTTAACAATAATATGGTTAATACAATCAATATGAAATTTGTATATATTTTATATTTGAAATTTATATGTTAAAAGAAGAATGAAGTAGTATTGTCGAATTATTTCGGACACAGTTATAGCTATAATAGGTACAGTTTCAAAAAATACATTTTTAGGGTAAAATAACCTTACAAGTAAACTTCTTTCTGAAACAAAAATGCTTGCTAGGACAAGAAACAAGAGACAATGACAGACATTTTTAATCCCTTAATAAACTAAACTAATAAAGTTAATGGAATTGATATACTTTTATAATTTACTAATTTTATGTTTTTTCATTTATGCAACATCAATTAAAATCATATATATTAGGTCTTTAAAAAGAAAAATTTACATAAGTGGTTTAAATTCCCAGATATACTTTACAAATACGGTTTGATTGACTCGAATTTGAAAACGTAAATGTTTCATAAAACAGATTTTAAAATTAACTGTTTGGATGTCAAAATATTTGAAAATTAAAGAAATAAATGTATTAAGTTTTTAAAGAATTAATTAACTAATTAATTTCTCTGTTGACCAACATCATTTAAGTTAACAAATTATTTTAGGGCCTGTGGTAAAATCATGGCAAAATGGGGGATTGGGCTACAAAAACAACTTTTGGAATTTGTTTATTCAATTTTGCAAAACAAAACAATTTGTTTGGGATTTTAAGAGTAAGTTGTTTGTAAATTGTTTCGATATTTAACATAATTTGATATTTTTGCTCTGAAATATCCTTTATAATAAAGAGAATACGAGTTCACTTCTTATTTTTATCGTAACTTGGCACTATTGTTTTTCTGCTGAAATAAAACTTTACTTTCTTCTTACAAATTCAAATTGTCTAAACGTGTTTTTTTCTTTCTTGAAGATATTTACAGAATAATCTGCGGCTTTCAACAGTTTATGGGCCCAGAATTTAGGAAGTATTAAAGATAACTAAAGAAAGTATACTTTAAATTAATTTGTTTTGATTTTTTCGATTTGTGTAGTCACAAAAAATGACGAGCAATTTGCCAGCAATAGAACGCTTGAAAGGTCGTGAAAACAACGACAATTGGAAATTCGCGGTTGAGAATTACCTCATGTTGGATGACTTGTGGAAGTCGGTCCAACGAACTGAGGTAAAACCCGAAAAAATTGCACTAGCAAGTTAGTTTTGATAATCGACCCATCGCTCTATGTGCACTTCAAGGAAGCCACCACTGCGAAAGAAGTGTGGGACAAATTAGCGTCGACATTTTATGATTCAGGACTCACCAGAAGGGTGGGACTTTTGATAGAACTGACCACAATTCGTCTAGATAACTGCTCATTAATATCAGAGTACGTCAACAAAATCTTCGTAACTGCTCATAAATTGAATTCCATTAAAATGAAAGTGGATGATGAGTGGATTGGCAGCTCACAGCTGATTGGTTTGCCAGAGAAATTCCAGCCAATGATTATGGCAATTGAAAGCAATGGAATCAATACCACTGCATATGCAATAAAGTGTAAATTGCTGCAAGATTTTGATTGCTATAATGGTGGTGCTCTCGACAGTCAAGCGATGACAGTGTTCAAGTCCAAGGGCAAACCTAAGAAGAAAACAAAATCAGTAAAATGTTTTGGATGTGGTTCTGTTGGACATGTGAAGAAAGATTGTCCAAACAAATCGACACATGGAAATGTTGCTGTATTTACATCATATTCTGTTTAAGAATCCAGTCAATCATGGTTTGTGGACTCTGGTGCATCGTCGCACATGACAAAGAGTGTCGAAGAGTTTGATAACTACATGAAGAGCTCTTCGAAGGATTTCGTTACGCTGGTAGACGGATCAAAGCTGGAGGTTGCTGGTAAAGGTGATATAAAGATGCTGATGTGCGATGATGGTGGTGCTGTTAATAAGGTGCTTGTACGTGATGTTTTTCATGTTCCCGGAATATGCTTCAATTTGATGTCCATTAGTCAAATCGTAAAAAATGGAAACAAAGTTCAGTTCGACTCAGATGGATGTAAAATTCTTGACAGCAGGCAAACTATTTTTGTATCGGCTACTGAAATCGATAAAGTTTTTAAATTAAATATTCCTGCTACAGATACTGCTATTGTAGTAGTTGAATTTATAAACAAGAGTTTGTGGCACAGACGGATGGGACACTCAAATGCTGAGGTCTTACGAAAATTAGAAAAGACAGATGGTTCCAATGATGTGGAGAAAAATTGCATCACACGCTGTGAAGGAAAACAGTGCAGGCGCAGTTTCTAATCATCAACAAAAACTACGACTGATTTCCTGCAGCTAATTCATTCCGATGTCGCCGGACCCATGGAAAAAGCATCGCTTGGAGGAGCCAGATATTATGTGTTATTTTTGAATGATTATTTCAAAAAGGTGTTCGTGTATGCAATGAAGACAAAAAGTGAAGTTGCAAAACAAATGAAGAAAAAAATAAAAATCTTTCGCTCAGATAATGGAACCGAGTTCCTGAATACAGAGATGCGAAAATGCTTTGAGTAATCTGGGGTTATTCATCAAACGTCAACTCCATACTATCCTGAACAAAATGAAAAATCGGAAAGGATGAATCGATCATTGGTGGAAAAAGCGCTCTGTCTGTTATTTGATGCTGGTCTGGATAAAAGTTATTGGGGTGAAGCAGTATACACCGCAGCGTATCTGATAAATCGGACTCCGATAAAAACTCTCGAAAATCGTTGTCCAAAAGAAGATTGGGTTGGCGCAAAAATCGATTTGTCTCATTTGAGAGTCTTTGGCTCGATTGGGATGGTGATGGTCCTGAAGAAAAAAAGATTGAAGTTTGATGCTAAATCAATTAAATGCATCATGGTCGGCTATGCTGAGAACTCAAAAGGGTACAGGATGTACAACCCAGTCAACAAAAAGATATATATCACTAGGGAAGTGAAATTTCTCGAAGACCAGCGTTTTCATGAGAATTTAGTGGGGAATTTAAGAATATATCCTGAGCCTGTTGCTGAACTTGCTGCTGAGGTTGTTGAAACTTCTGAAGCTGTTGATGCTGAGATGTCAAGTGGTGGATCCGATGTTGACGTTAGCGCAAATTATATTCCACCAAGTTCATTATCTAGTGGGGATGCCATCGTTTGACCTGTGCGGCGTTCCAATCGAGAACCTAAGCCCAAGAATTTCGAAAATTATGTAACGTTTGTGAATGAGGAAATCGGTGAAGATGATGATCCTTCGTTATATTGTGAAGCAATTTCGAGATCGGACGCATCGAGCTGGAAGAATTTGATTAGTGAAGAGTTTGAGTCTTTAATTCAAAACGAGACTTGGGAAGCAGTAAATACTCCGGTTGTAAAAAAAGTGCTACGTTTTAAATGGGTATTCAAAACGAAGAAAGATACAGCTCATTACGGTATCTTTTGTCACTTGCAGCGAAAATGGATCTTCACATCGAGCAGCTAGATGCAGTAACAGTGTTTCTTCACGGTGAGTTATCTCAAGAAGTTTATATATTGCCCTCTGAAGGTAAAGATATTCCTAAAAATAAAGTCTTAAAGTTAAAGAAATCTATTTATGGACTGAAACAGTCCTCGAGAACATTGAATCTCAAATTAAGTAAAGCTCTTAAAGAATTTAATTTGCAACAATCACGATATGATCCATGTATCTATTTTAATGAAAATAAAAGCAATTCGTTTCTAATATTGGTCGTCTATGTAGACGACTTTTAAATTTTTTCAAAAGACCTTAAAGTATCTGAAAAATTAAAAGTTTACTTAAAATCAAAATTTCACATGAAAGAGCTTTCCAAAGTTAGTTCTTTTCTGAGTATGACGTTAGAACACAATAGAGAGTCTGAAAAACTGCATAAATCAAGAGCAATATATATTTCGAAGATGCTGAGTAGATTTGGAATGAACAATTGTAATCCGGTTTCAAGTCCAATGGATGTGAACGTTAAATTGATGTGAACAACTGCTCAAAATCAGAAGATGCTAAACTTGAAATGGCGAAAGTACTATATCAGGAGTTAATTGGCAGTTTGCTGTTCGCGGCCCAAATCAGTTGTCCAGATATTTGCTACGCGGTTAATTTCTTAAGCAAATTCAACAATAACCCGGGCAAAGAACATTGATTGGCAGCTAAGAGAGTTCTTAGGTATTTGAAGGGAACTTTGAAAATCAAATTGTGTTACAACCGAAACGGAAATGGCGAAATTATTGGTTATTGCGATGCTGATTACGCCAACGACTTTGACGAAAGAAAATCTATCAGCGGATACGTATTTCTATCTCAAGGTGGTGCAATATCGTGGTGTTAAAAAAAGCAGGCAACTGTTGCTTTGTCTACTACCGAGGCTGAATACGTTTCAATGGAAACAGCAGTTCAAGAGGCGATGTGGCTGAAAGATATCCAGAAAGAGTTGACAGAAACTGATTCATCTTTGGAACTTTTTTGTGATAGTCACTGTGCTATTCATCTTGCATCTAATGAAAGTTATCATCCGAGGACAAAACACGTAGACATTCGGCTTCATTACATTCGAGATATGATAGCAGATGACAAAATCAACTTGAAGCAAATTCCTTCCGAAGAAATGGCAGCAGATATATTCAAGAAGCCCCTATCATCTCCTACGATTAAAAAGTTGATAGAAGCTTTGAGATTACTATAAAATAAGTTTTAGTGGGGATGATGTTTTGGCATCATTATATGTTAATAGAAAAGCTTATTTTATCGTAACTTGGCACTATTGTTTTTCTGCTGAAATAAAACTTTACTTTCTTCTTACGAATTCAAATTGTCTAAACGAGTTTTTTTCTTTCTTGAAGATATTTACAGAATAACCGGTGGCTTTCAACAATCATACAAAGAATTTTTTTGAGAAAAAGAAGTGTAATTGAGCATTTATTTTTCTATTTTTCGGACGGAAATTCATTTTCCTGAACAGCTGATACTTTTATGTTCAAAAGTGAAACAAATCGTTCCACTGATTTGTATTCCAATGACAGAATTCTGTCAACAAGGCGCCAGTTATAGCTATCATTGGTTTTCATCATTGAAAATAAACACTAGAATTTTGTTGACAGGTCGTTTGTAGCTATCATTAAAAACTTCTGTCATTGAAAAAAAATGTCCTGAATGAAATCCACCAAATTTTACTGACAGAAATCTGTCATTGGAATTGTGTGAAATTGGAACGCAAATCAGTGGAACGATTCGTTTCACTTTTGAACATAAAAGATCAATCAGGAATTGTATTTCAAAGACACCATTTCTAATGATCGCTATAAACGACCTGTAAAAAAAAATCCAATGTTTGTTTTCAATAATGAAAACCAATGATAGCTTGTTATAGCTATAAGGCGCCTAAGTTGAACTACAAAGTTATTACTTTGCTTCTGATGAATAGGACTATATATGCGTTTTGTTGTTCTTGGACCCGAATGGGGCGAAAGCAGTAAAATTTGAACATTGTAAAGTCTGTTTTAAGTAGCATTCACATGAACGCGACCAACGAACGACGAATGAATTACAAAATGTGATTTTATATACGTTTAAAGACATATTTGAACACAAAATCTTAACAAAACGATAGCAATATAGTTTCTATTTGATTTATGATGCATACTTTTACTTTTCAATATCATTATATTAATAAATTTAAGAAAACAAATTTATTCGTCGCGAACAAAATTCTAGTTGATACGAACTGTCAAACTTTATTCGCGTCCCACATACCATCCACACTGCAACGAATAAATTGATCGCGTTCCACATACCATCCACACTGCAACGAATAAATTGTTCGCGCGCTACATAACCTAAAAGTCAAACTTCATTCGCGACGAATTAAAAGCTCTCATGTGAAAGAAATGTCAAAATCGACGAATATTCGTTCATTCGTTGGTCGTTGGTCGTGCTCATGTGAAAAGTGCTTTAGTTCTAGCGTACAAAAATTGTTTCCACTTTAAGAAAAGCAATAGATTTCCCCGATTTGATTTTTTTTTCACTGCAGAAAAACATATCAAATTTGTAACATTTCTGCAATTATTTTTTAGAGATGTTCATGTTTCGTATTTTTCAACTCAGAGGAATAGAACGTGTGGTCAACTTTGCTATACTCTACACAAACGCGGCTGTAGTGTATATTTTGGTTAAAAACACTTATATACACTTACACATATAGAGTGTTTTCGATTTTGGGTAAGAGTAGTTAAGAGAACGAGGAGCAACAGCAAACCAAAAATACTCTAGTAAAGATATAAATCCTCGGTAGCCATATTGGTTTGCCTACAAGCTAAACCGAAAACTGGCCTCATAAAGTATTTCTTAGTGTGCGTGTAATTTCTCCTCTAATTCATGAAATTTCACCTAAAACTCAGGAATTGTGTCTATGTAAGCGTGAAAACACGTCAATTTTTCTCGTTGAATTCGTCCACATCACAAATACAACAATGTAAACAAATGGGTTTTGGAGGGTGATACGTACGAAAGATTTATATCTTCATATAGAGTGTTTTTGCAGCAAACAATTACCTGTTTTATTCTATTCTATGCTCAAGTCTTTTTTCACCATTTGTACTATATATTCGGCTCTTTCTCTTAAGTTTTTTTTATTTCGTCCAATTCTTTTTACAAGAGAACTTCCCCTTTTTTGGACAAGCGTGTTCAAACTAATGGTCCTCAATTTTCCGGATTGAAAAATGAGTTTACTCTGAAAAGTTCTGCTGAAAGCGAAATGTAATTTATAAACATGTTCACCCTTTTGGTTTCCGAACAGGAATTTAAAATTTCTGTTAAAATTAAGAAAAGCCTATTAAAAATGTTTTTAGCTTAAAATAATTATTTTTCTATTTTCTGATCAGAAGTTTGTTTTTCTAAACAGCTGATACTTTTATGTTCAAGAGTGAAACGAATAATTCAAATTTTCACAATTCCAGTGACAGATTTCTGTCACTAAAAATGTTTCGGTGTATTTCAAACAGGATATTTTTTTAAATGACTGAAATTTTTAATGATCGCTATAAATGACTTATCAACAAAAATTCCATTGATTGGTTTCAATGATGAAAACCAATGATAGCTGTAATTGGTACCTTAGAACAAAAAATTTGGCCTTTAAACTGTATAAACTTGGTTTTTGATGTTATTTTTATCAATTATTACTTGCTTTTTTTAAAATGTACAAATAAAATCATTAACAATTTCAATATTTCTTTCAAAACATTTATGAATCTATATTATGTTTTGTTATCTCTGTAGCTCATTAACTCTTTAGGACCGATTAATGTACATAATCTATGATAAAAGCTTCTTTCGAGCTGTAATTTTCAGTACATTAATCAATTCACTTAGTTCAATTCTACTTTTACTATTTATTAAGAATGTGCTAAGAAACTTAATTTTCTCAAAAATCATGGTAGAATAATTATGTGTGGTTTTACTATTTATATTATTTTTTTTTTGCTTTCGATGTCTTTTTTTTCATTTAAATTAATTTTTGTTTAAATTTGTTTTAAAATAGACTGCCACTTTTATTAACAAAATGACTTTTTGAATTTACTAGGTTTAGATACCACTTTCCACATTAAACTCGTGGGATAAGAATCATCTACTCTGCAGAAAAAAATCTCATACGATTCATTTAAAAATCATCTACTCTGCAGACAAAAATCTCATACAAATTTTGACAATTCGTTTCTGCTGTCATTTTCGTCATTTCTTAAAAACATCTTTTTATTCTTCAGTCGCATTTTGTTTAAATGTTAGTAGAATGCAGAACTTTCTTTAACCTCTATAATCTGAACTCGCCCTTTATTTGCATACGTGCGTTTGTATGCTATGCATAATAATAATTTGCGCTACGAATGTGTGTGACCTTCCGCATACGAAAAATCAGTCAGTTTTTCACCACACACCGTTCAAGTTTTTCTCAAAGTGAAAACGTCGGCCATTTTGAGTCAACCATTTTTGGTTTTGGAATTAAATAAATTTACAAAAGACGCCATGTTTGTCTGACATCTTTAAATTTTTTAATAAACAATAATAAAAGATTTTTTGTTTGTATTTTAATTTTCTTTTGATTATAATTATAATTTAAATTATAGTGTGTGAATTTATGATCGAAACAGAAATAATATACCAAAGGTTTGATTAAGTGAACATTCATGTATGAATGTTGGTGAATTGAAACAAAAAAGAAAGAATTGCAAATTAAATATAACAGAAATTGTACATTTTGTGCTTTCAAAATAAAGTATCATCACAAGAAAATAGTGAAATAAACTCAAACTGAAACCACCTACAATAACTGCTGACCTACCCCCAATGCCATTATTATTATAAAATGTACGTAAATTAATATTGTAATTTAAATAGCGCATACAAAAAAACTTGATTCCCTCCTACTCTACGTCTTCGATGTACTTTGATTTTTATTGCTAATAATTTAATCTTAAATGAAAACAAAACCTTAACTTGTCACAATTGGATTGGTTTTATTTTATTTTTAATTAACCGTCTAGCTGTTTTTGTCTGGATCTGTGCGCCTGTAGCATACATACATTTTTTTGTTTTCTTTGATATAATTTTTACAAGAAGTATATACCCAAATGATGTAGGCAGGTTTGTTATTTATATAAAATAAAAAAGAAAATTCATTGTATGATTATATGTATATGTAAATATATAAATACACAATGTAATTTAACGTACATGTACGTATGTTTGTATATATATATATGTATATATATATATATATATATATATATATATATATATATATATTATATTAGTGGCGACGGATGCATGACGAGATGAAGTTTAATGTTTCCTTTGTTGTTCTTTTTAATACATTTTCCATGTTTTACTGCACTTTTCTAATCAAATAAGCAATAAGATTGAAGAGTAAGAAATGACGTATGAACTACGAATTTGTATGTTGTTTAAAACTCTTGGCGATGTCTTCTGCGATCTTACATTATTCAAAGTATAGGTATATACAAGCTTATCACGAATTCCATCGTAATCGGAAGGTTTTACGAATTCCGAACGACAGTAGCACAACATCCGTTCGTATTGCAAAATTGTATGAGATTATTCACTGCGAACATATTTGGTGATATTTTTTTTTGAGCGATTCGTAAAAGTTTCCGACTACGATGGAATTCGTGATAGGGAAACTTACGATTCCCGAAATGAAATATCGCCAAATCCGTTCGTAATGAAATATAATTTTTCAAGACGATCGTATTTGGTAATAGTTTTTTACGGCATTCGAAAAGGTTTCTGATAGTGATTGGGCTGATTAAATACGCAAACGGGAGCGATTCTTGAAGTATTACAAAATTCTGTATGAACCAAATTCTTCACATCATTTTGCATGATATTCTTTAAATAGGTATATAATGCTGTATTGTGAAGTTCCGCTTTCCAAAACTGCAAATTTTCTTTTAATGATCTATATTAATTTTAAGGCAATTTTATTTATTATTGCGGCATGTGCCATAGTTAAAATTTTAACTTTTATTTACAAGTTAAAAAGTAACTACATAAAAAAATATAATCAGTGGAAACCGAAATTATTTCATAATATAAAAATTCAGCACGCTTCTTCTCATAATCTTGTTGATTCTCATTAGGTCTTGTCGATTTTTAGTTAACTCATTTAAAGTTTTCAGATAAGCCGAAGTTTTTAAGTATTTCGTAAAAATCTCTAGGATCGTAGTAGGAAATTTTATAAACTTGCATTACGAACAGATTTGGTGATAGTTGTTTTTTCGGGATTCGCCAAAGTTTCAATTACGATTTCATAACACTGCTCGTACTGGAAGAAATATTCAAGAAACTAAACTGGGACAATAGATATGGAATAAATATTTGGGGACAATATTTGAGCAACCTTAGATTCGCTGATGACATAGTTCTCATTTCATCAACTTCCGGACAAATACAAAATATGCTCATCGAATTGACAAATGAATGCAAGAAAGTTGGACTTCATATCAATAAGTCAAAAACTAAGATAATGACTAACCATATTAAAGATGACATAATGCTGGATAACGAACACATAGAATATGTAGAAGACTATACTTATCTAGGACAGACTAAGTCATTCATTAACCAGGAGAAAAAAGAAGTTTCTAGACGCATTACCAATAGTTGGAAACAATTTTGGAGTCTAAAACAAATATTACAATCTAATCTAAGGGACGAAACACGAAAATATATACTAGACTCTGCTATTCTACCTGTTATGACGTATGGGTTACAGACTATATCCTTGACTTCAAGTTTACTTGACAAAATAAGAATATGCCAAACCAAGATGGAAAGAAAACTACTTAACCTACGAATTAGCCAGAGAGTGAGAAATAGAGAAATAAGACGAAGAACTGGTTTAACGGACGTGGTTGAACGAGCAAAACTCCTTAAATGGAATTGGGCAGGACATATATCTAGAATACAGGACCAAAGATGGACAAAAATCACTACAAAATGGACACCACCAGAAAGCAGAAGACCAGTTGGACGACCGAAGAAAAGATGGGCAGACGATTTGCTTAAAGAAAGACAAAGTTGGTACAATGACGCAAAAGATAGAGATCTTTGGGCAACATTGGGGGAGGCTTATGCCAGATCATAGAATTTTGATACGCATCCATTTATTTATTCAAACTTTGCTTACATATTAAAATTAATTTGATTAAAAAAATATGTTAATTTTATATAGTAATTATAGTAATTAATTCAAAAGAAACAGAAAATGTAAACAAAAATGTAAATAAATATTGTAAAAAATATCAATAATGGCAAATAAAAGCTTATAATAATAATAATAATAATAACACTGCTCGACAAAATTCCGTTTTTTTCGGGAGAACAAATGAATCAATACTTTTTTTAAAGTATTAAGATGTCCTAAACTCTAATTTCAGCTTTGAATTTTTCTATCACATCAGGGTTTTTAAATATGACCTTCTAAAAACAATCAAAAAAGGTGTTTTTAAGGCTAAGTTAAAACTCAAAATATCTCTTAACAATAAATTGTATGATGATTTTGCAGAGTACAAATCTCTCTGTTCTAGATAGAATTTAAATCATTTCAGTATCTTACTTAGTTTCTGGAAATTCTCATTATTTATGAGTCTTTATTTGACTCTAAATGAAGTTTTGAGCAAACCTTGAATTTAATACTTTCATAGTTTTGAAAAATTCATTTTTGAATCCAAACTTTAACTTTAACTATTCGCTCAAATTTTCAACATTATTTTAAATAAAATTGTTAAGATAACAGATTCGTTATAAGAACAAACCTTTCTTTCACACCGGTTTGACTTTTTCATTCGAAAACCGTATTAGCACAAATGGATTAGCGTTTGTTTCAGATTTTTTATATATTAAATGAAATAATATAGACATTTGAAGTGAATATTGAAGAAAGGGATTATAAATTTGTAAACCCATCACAGATTGTATTGCAAAAAACCTACTTCTTTATGAAGATAGTGTCAAAAAGTCTTACATACATGTTTTTTTCGAATTTTATAAAGTAATATCTCAAAAATCTGACATGATACTTTATCAAAAGCCATTGGAAAAGTTCAATTTAAGAAAACCTTGTCGACCAGTGTATATATTAGCAGTCTTATTTAAAAACTCTGTATAGAGCCTACATAAAGTTATGTAATCTCTATAATGCCTCTAAACGCAAAAATGCTATTTATAAAACTTATACAAGGTTACATAGTCCCATAATAAGCTAAACGCGTTTTGAGGTTGAATAGAGCCTACATAAGGAAATTATTGTTATTATTATTTCGTAGATGTCATTTTGATTTCTCTCCTCTCTTTTTGAAATCAAAATAAAAACAATAATGCCTCTCCAACATAAATCCTTATTCTTACTTACTTACTTACTTAAGGTGGCGCTACAGTCCTGTGTGAACTAGGGCCTCACCCAACAAACTTCGCCATCTAGCTCGGTCCCTAGCTAGATGTCTCCAGTTTCGCGCTCCGAGTTGGGTGAGGTCACTTTCCACTTGTGCGCGCCACCTGATTCGCGGTCTTCCTCTACTGCGCTGTCCTGTGGGTGTAGATTCGAAGACTTTCCGGGCCGGAGCATTGGTTTCCATGCGCTCTACGTGACCCAGCCATCTTAGTCGTTGGACTTTTACCCTTCTGGCTAAGTCTACGTCGCTGTACAGCCCGTACAGCTCGTCGTTCCATCTTCTCCTCCACTCCCCTTCGATGCATACGGGACCGTAGATCACACGAAGAATCTTTCTCTCGAAACGACCCAAGGTGCTTTCATCCGCTTTTGTCATAGTCCATGCTTCTGCACCGTATAGCAGGACGGGGATGATAAGGGTCTTATATAGCGACACTTTAGTCCTTCGAGAGAGGATTTTTCCACTCAATTGCTTTCTTAACCCAAAGAAACAGCGGTTTGCAAGAGTTATTCTTCGTTTGATCTCAGCGCTGGTGTTGTTTTCTTCGTTTACAGCGGAGCCTAGGTAGACGAAGTCCTTGACTACCTCAAAGTTACGTCTGTCGATGGTGACGTTTTGACCAAGACGTCGGTGTTGTAGGTCCTTTCTTGATGACAGCATGTACTTTGTTTTGCCCTCATTAACCGTTAAACCCATTTTTGCCGCCTCTGCCTCAATACTCACAAAAGCCCCATTGACATCACGCTGAGTTCTTCCGATTATGTCAATGTCATCAGCATATGCTAGTAATTGGACTGACTTTTGAAAGATATTGCATCTAGTGTTGACGTGTGAGCTTTGCACTATTCTTTCAAGTACGATGCTAAAAAAATCACATGACAGCGCATCACCTTGTCTAAAACCTTTTTTGACATCGAAAGGTTCTGTTAAGTTGTTTCCAACCTTTATGGAGCAGCGTGAATTCTCCATGGTCATCCTGCACAAACGGACGAGTTTGGCAGGCATGCCAAAACTAGACATGGATCTATACAGCTCGTCCCTGTAAATCCTTATTCACTGTATAACTATTCATCTGTTTAGCGAATTCTATTAAATAAGACTGTAGGTATTTAGAACTTGTTTATTTACCAGTTCGTAGTAAGCTTATTAATAATTACATGTTGACGATAAAAAAAATATATAACTCCTAAAGTTGATTTTATTTAAAAACTATAACATATTTCGTTCTGTTATACATTTTATAGAGGCTAAAAAACGATTGTGTTCGATGTTAACGGTCATAACCTACCACGATCGTTTTGAGAAATTTTCTATCAGATAAAAGTTTCCAGTCAAAAGATTTTTTTGTGTTTTTGATAATCGAATAGGGAAAATATTTAAATGTAGAAAAGTAATAATTAAACATTTTAGAAAATTTTAAAATTCAATTTTTTTTAGAACCAAAAAACTCAAAGAGGACTTAGAAATACATATATCAAATATATTCCTATGAATTCAACAATTTTTTCAAATTGCCTCAATAATTTAATTTATGTCAAAAAGAAAACTACGAAGTTTTGACTTGCCTTTCTAATTTGTTTCTCCAAACAATGATACACAATTCGTAAATATCAGTGACAATCCCTCTCCGACGATTATCTCTTTAGCGGTGATAGTAAATATTACAGACATGCTTAAAACGTATCGACTAAGAATCTTTTTTAAAATATTTGCTCTATATTTTGCTTATTTTTTTTTTTTAGAAAAGATACAAAAAGAAAACAAATAAAGTATTGCGTCCTTAAGGTATTTTATTAAATTAATGAATGAATATGGCTCACCCGGACATAATGTGCGAGGTAGAGATATCTGATTCATCAATAGTAGAAGTAGTAGATACTGAACACTTTTCGGACATGAATGGAGTACCATATGAACACTATGGTATACAAGTGTGTGATGATCAATACGAGGAAGTAACGTGCAAAACTGAAGATTCTCAAGGTTTAATGATGCAAAATATTGATGATGGTATGTTTGTCTTTAAAAATATTGAGCTAATTAATTTCGCTTCAATTAACGTTAATAACAGTTTTTATATCTGAAGAAGTAGTCCTACAAAGTGACTCTAATATGCAAGGACATGAGGATGGGTTGGATGGTTCTAATGATCGTTTTCCTTCATATGCAGATGCATCACCTTTCGGCTCAGATATTTATGTTGAACAAATACCTGGCCCTTCAAAGTAAGAACCATTTAAAATGTTTTTCGTTTAAATAAAAAAAAGTAAATACAATTTCGTACTCAAATTTTGATAGGAAAAGAAAAACTGGTTCTACACCAAAACAACGACATGTTATAAGTCGACTAAGAACATCAAAACCAGAGGACGTCATCACAACTGAAGAGTCCGCAGTAAAACCACGCCGTTGGGAGCAAAAACAAGTACAAATCAAAACAATGGAAGGCGAATTCAGTGTAACAATGTGGGCTTCGGGGGCATCAGATGATGAAGAAGGATCAAATCCAGAACCCGATCCTGATTACACAGAGTATATGACTGGTGGAAAGAAACTAACACAAGACTGCGTACCTGGTCTTGATTTATCTGATCCGAAACAGTTGGCTGAATTTGCAAGACCGGGTCATAAATTAAAACTTAAGAAGGGTATAGCTTCATTGTCATCAAACGCTACTCTTCCTTCAAACACCCATTTGCCAATTGAATTGCACGATAGAAAAATTGGTAGTGTTATATTTTTCAGATTTAAATTTTTTAAATATTTATATTGTATCTTTTTCAACAGCTTGCCCGCATAAAGGCTGTAACAAAATGTTCAGAGATAATTCTGCCATGCGTAAGCACCTTCATACACACGGCCCACGCGTTCATGTCTGTGCAGAATGCGGCAAAGCATTTGTTGAAAGCTCAAAATTAAAACGGCACCAGTTAGTGCACACGGGAGAAAAGCCATTTCAATGTACCTTTGAGGGTTGTGGGAAACGATTTTCGCTTGATTTCAATTTGCGGTAAGTACTTTCAAAATATTAAAGTGTTTGTTCAGTTCAGAGTGTGAATGGTTTGATATGTGATGAAAAACTTGGCACTAAAAGCACAAATAATCATAAACAGATATCTCAAAAATAGATCTTTCCTACAAAAATCAAAGCTCTTTTAAAAATATTTTATTTCTTTGCTCTTCTATCCCCTTGCATGAGTTTTTGTTCAACAGCAATGCTATCAATAAAGGGAAAGAGCAAAGAGATGATTTTTTTTTTCAAATGTGTTGATTTAAATATTTACCTTTTACATGTGAATGGGTAGGTATATGTATATGCTTAGCAGTTTGCTAACTAAGCTTAATCTTCGGCTAAAAAGTTAGCAGTGTCATAATGGTCCTTCGAGCTGGATCTGAACCAGCGATCTATGACCGTTATGATGTGGCTAGCTTTTTAACCGAATATTTAGCAAATTTAGCGAGCTGGGAAATGTCAAGCGAGGAACGAAAGTTCAATAATAAAAAACAAGGCGCCAATGGTTAACTATAAAAATCAAGTTTATTTAGCTTTACTAGAAGTTATCACTGACAATGAAAAATGGACTGATTTTGTATCGTTAGGTATATTATTTGGCTAGTTGGTCCATAAATTGGAAATATCGGGTGATTTTTTAAGAGCTTGAGAACTTTTTAAAAAAAAAACAGATAAAATTTGCAAAATCTCATCGATTCTTTATTTGAAACGTTAGATTGGTCCATGACATTTACTTTTTGAAGATAATTTCATTTAAATGTTGACCGCGGCTGCGTCTTAGGTGGTCCATTCGGAAAGTCCAATTTTGGGTAACTTTTTCGAGCATTTCGGCCGGAATAGCCCGAATTTCTTCGGAAATGTTGTCTTCAAAAGCTGGAATAGTTGCTGGCTTATTTGTGTAGACTTTAGACTTGACGTAGCCCCACAAAAAATAGTCTAAAGGCGTCAAATCGCATGATCTTGGTGGCCAACTTACCGGTCCATTCCTTGAGATGAATTGTTCTCCGAAGTTTTCCCTCAAAATGGCCATAGAATCGCGAGCTGTGTGGCATGTAGCGCCATCTTGTTGAAACCACATGTCAACCAAGTTCAGTTCTTCCATTTTTGGCAACAAAAAGTTTGTTAGCATTGAACGATAGCGATCGCCATTCACCGTAACGTTGCGTCCAACAGCATCTTTGAAAAAATACGGTCCAATGATTCCACCAGCGTACAAACCACACCAAACAGTGCATTTTTCGGGATGCATGGACAGTTCTTGAACGGCTTCTGGTTGCTCTTCACTCCAAATGCGGCAATTTTGCTTATTTACGTAGCCATTCAACCAGAAATGAGCCTCATCGCTGAACAAAATTTGTCGATAAAAAATTTGTCGATAAAAAAAACCGAACACTGATTTTGGTAATAAAATTTAATGATTTGCAAGCGTTGCTCGTTAGTAAGTCTATTCATGATGAAATGTCAAAGCATACTGAGCATCTTTCTCTTTGACACCATGTCTGAAATCCCGCGTGATCTGTCAAATACTAATGCATGAAAATCCTAACCTCAAAAAAATCACCCATTATATATAAAACGCCGGCATATTAAAAAACAAAAATTGAAATTTTCAGGTTGGGGTAGTATTTAATTTTGAAACAGACACACTCAACAGACAAAATTGAAGACGACTTAAAAAACAGACCATTGGAACAGATTGAACAAAATTGCAATAATATTTGCGAAGGAAATGGATTTTTGTTTGTGATGCCAAAGATAAATGACGTAGCTATCCAGGTTTTTTAAAGGCTATTGCTTCTTCAAAACGTTGAGTTAAATGAAAAATGTGTTCCAAAAATGTGTGGAAGAAACTTTTAAGGATAAGGCTACTTTTGATATGGCCGAAGTTGCATTAAAACTTGAAGAATGTGACAATACTTTTAAATTTTATTTTTGCTTTTATGTCCATCTGATCTGATAAATATGTCGCTTGCGTGTGAACATATTTTGTTTTACTTCGAATCAAATTCTTTCACGACGCATAGTTATAAAATGTTTGTAAAATTATTCATTTCCCAGACTGTTTTGGAAATAATAATTAATGCTATACGCACAGAAACACACTTATCAAACTTTTATTAATCGTTGTATTGTGGATAAATACCGAATGAGCACTAGATAAAAAGTTTAATTTCAAATCTTAATATATATAATTCTTCTGTGAGTGTGTATGTCACTGAACTTCTCTTAAACGACTGGACCGATTTTGATGAAATTTTTTGTGTGTGTTCAAGGGGATCTGAGAATGGTTTAGATTCACAATTTTGTCCGCTAGGTACACCTGTTATGCTTTTAAGAAATTTAAGCCCTCCCAATATGTGTAATGGTACAAGACTATTGATCAAAGAATTAAGAGATAATGTGATTGTAGCAACTATCATTACAGGTCCCGTGGCTGGTCAGCTCGCACATGTTCTGCGGATTCCAATGATACCAACTGATTTGCCCATATCTTTTAAAAGGTTACAGATCACTTTAAAAATATCCTTTGCCCTAACAATAAATAAATCCCAGGGACAAACTTTTTCCATAGTTGGTATCGACTTCAGGAAAGAGTGCTTTTCCTACGGGAAATTGTATATGGCACTTTCTCGAGTAGGATCTCCTGAAAATTAATACATTTTGTTGCCACCTAGAAATACCACAGCCAACGTAGGGTACAGGGAGGCTTTAAGATAAGCATACAATTTTTTCTAATTTAGTGATTCGTGGTCGTTTTAATTAGCATGCTTATAACTTAAATATCTGTACCTAATTTTGTCTATCCGTGCGAAGCCGGGACGGGCCGCTAGTTTAATATATTTAATTCACCTATATCAACAATAAATAGGATTTATCAAAAAGGGTAAAACATTTATTTTCAAAAGGTTATGTAGGTGCTTAGGTTGCAAGATTTTATTGATTCAAGAGGACTTGGAAATTTAGCGGTGACGCTTATGCAATCGTAATTTGTATCATACTTATTTCAACCGCTTACAAGGCCAATTTTTAAATTAATGTGGTTAAAAGGACAATAAACAAATCGTACGGGAGGGGGGTCTATTTCTCTAGTTTAGGCGGTTGGGTCTATTTTTAAAACTAGCTTTATAAAAAAGGAATTATTTATTGTATTTTTTTTGGACTTAAAGTGTGCTTTTGAGACTGCAAGTAGAAATATTTTAATGATGCAAATGGGAAAATAAGGGGTTAACATAGAGAATTGAAGTGGTTTAAATCGTATTTAAATAATAGGAAGCAAAGAGTAAAAGTAAATGGTAAAACTTCCGATGCGATTGAAGTAAAATGTGATATTCCTCAGGGTTCGGTTTTAAAACAATAAGACCAGTAGGGATGCCTCAACAATTAGCTCTTTCTCTCTTTAAGATGAAGGTGGTTATACTTTTTTGTTTGTGTAAATCATCGTTGAAAAACGGTAAACTTTTGATTCAAGTAAAAAAAAAAAATAAAGAACAAACAGTCTATTATTGTGGAAAAGTAAACAAACATAAAAAACATTGATTAGAGGTGGACGAAACAATAAGACCAGGTGACTTTTGTTTGAATTTATGATGAAATTATTGTGATTTTAATAAAATATTTTATAGAACACCCACCATTCTTGGTATGAAATTCTTTAAATTATAAAGAGAATTCACAAGAACAAACAAAAAATGGGTCGCGGAGTACATTGCACTCAAACCCTGAGGGAAATTATCAAACTGGTGCAAGATGGATGTGTATAATGGACTACAGCCCCAAAAAACCAACGCAAAAACAGGCAGACCACGGAAAACATCCCTAAAACTTGATGCTCAAATTAAACGTTTATCTAAGAACGCATATCTGTGAAAGAACAGTTAGGAGACGGCTTGATGAACAGCATCTCTTTGGAAGATATCCTAGGGAAGTACCACTTCTTACTAGAAGACACCGACAGAATAGAATTGAATTCGCCAAAGATCATTTAAATTGGGTAGGCCCAGATAATGGACAAAAATGGCGAAACATTCTATGGTCCGACGAAACTAAAGTAAATTTAGTTGGATCAGACGGTAAGAGATGGGTACGACGTCCAAAAAATGCTGCACATCAACCACAGTATACTCATTGTATATATATTTCTTATAGTACTCTTATGAAGAGGAACGATCGAAGCGACATCTGAGCGGCGTGGAGATGATTGAATTTGATTTCTTTTTTTTATACCCCTCAAGAGTTGGGAATGAGGGAAAATTCTACAATAATTAAAGAATAGAAAATAGAGAAGAACATATGCAAATGTAGTAGGAGATCGAGGGAGACAATAGAAACAACCTTTTGACATTATATGTGTGTATGCATATTATACTTAAAGAGGAATGATTTTACGGTTATGCTTTGGCAAGAAATAGAAAAAGTATAAGAAAAACAATAACCAAACAAAAAAGTAGGTATTGGAAGAGTACTCTATGCGGTTGGTACTTAAATATATTTTTTAATATATTTTTTTTTTCCAATTCAATAGGGTGTTCCTGATAATTGTCTTTATTTTTGATATAACTCTTAAATTAAAAAAAAATGTATTTAATCTTTTTTATACCAAAAATTTAGTGTGATATAATTCCTTTAGTTTGTCCGTTTCATATGTATATGTATATGAATATGCATATACAAATATGCATTAAAAAAAAACACATAAAATTGCAATGCTTCTGGCTGATATTCACTCCAAAAGCGACAATTCTGCTTATTTACGTACCCATTGAGCCAAAAATGAGCTTCGAACTTTCTCAATAGAGCACGTATTTTGATAGTAAAATTCAATAATTTGCAAGCGTTGTTTGTTTGTAAGACGATTCATGGTTAAATTATAGACCAAACTAAAGATGTTTGACAATGAAACAAAACACGAAACGTGCGTTAGCTGTTTAAACCAGTGAGTGTTGCCAAAAAGATAATACAATTGAAAATTTAGAATGAAACAACAACAACTTGTGTGTGCTACCACCAAATTCATAGGCTGGAGTTATAGCTAGATCGGGTTAGTCCCCGTGAAATAGCTATAACTCCAGCCTATGAACTTGGTGGTAGCACACACAAGTTGTTGTTGTTTCATTCTAAATTTTCAATTGTAAATTCGGCAAGCAGCTGCCTTAACTGCGAGTATAAAATTTCATACAAAAAACCTCCTTAGAATTGCAAAAAGATAATAGCTAAAAAATCATCCTTTACTTTAAAAGGGACTCTTTTGTTTTAAAAAAGGATTTTTTTCTTGATAAGCTATTCGTTAATAATTTTGATTGCGTCAATACTTGCAGCTAAACCTCAATCTATCCACGAATTCCTTTCTTCTCATGTTCTCATGTACTAGAGTCATATGGGCTATATGTTCTAATAAGATATCCATTTTTGAGACTTTTTGTTGCTAAATTCCGAGACATGCTAATTAAAATGCCCTCTGATATCAAACTAATGTTGAAGCATGGTCATGTTAATGTTGTAAGTAAGAAACTCTTGAAACAAGGTGCAAACTCGGCATACAATGCTCTAACAATTATGTTTGAATCTTTTACAAGAAAAGACCTCAAAAGATTAAAACCGAAAAAAGTAAAATGGTTTGGACTATATGAATCGAAGAGTCTCACAGAAGCAATTAATGTTATCATAATGATATCTCCACACAAGAAACACTTCCATTCTGTCCAAATTACTACCATGTCATCATGATAACTCATATATTAAGCTTATACCACAGATAATAATTTTCTCGATCGGGTTAAGATTGGGTGATTGTGCTGGCCACTTCAAAACGTCGATTTTATTCACCTCGAAGGCACACTTCACTAACTTTGAAGTGTGTTTAGGGTCGTTGTCGTGCATGAAGCGCCATAATAACGGCAAATTGTCTTCTGCGTAGGGTATCATATGATCCAACAGGATATCTCTGTACACGTTCTGGTCCATTTTGGTGTCAATTTTTACGATGGGGCCAACGCGCGCCGTGCCATGAAAAAGCAGCCCAGACCATAACGTTGCCTCCACCGTGTTTCACCGTCTTAATGGTGTACCTTGGATCATATTCCCTGTTTTTTGGACGCCATACATATTTTTTCCCATCCGATCCGAACCGGCAGAATTTGGATTCATCGCTCCAGAACACGTTTTTCCAAAAACTAATTGGTTTGTCTAGGTGAGCTTTGGCAAACTGTAACCTAGATTTCAGATTTTTTTTTGATACAAGTGGTTTTCTCTGAGCAACGCACCCACGTAGATTGTTTCTATTTAATCGGCGTCTTATGGTCATTGAGGAAACATTTACTCCATAGTTCGTTGAAAGTTCGCTTCGAATGGCACTGGAGGTCTTAAACGGATCCTTGGTCGATAACCTATAAATAATTCTATCTTCATTTGTAGTTGTCTTTCTGGCCCGGGGGTTTTGTTTAACGTTTTCAATCACTCCAAACTTTTTGAAATGATGAAGGGCATTATAAACCAGCTTCCTGGAGCATTCTAACAACTTAGAAATGTCTGTTACCGTCCGTCCTTTTGACTTCATTTTCAAGATCAGACTTCTTTTTTCCTTTGAGCACCATTTTCCTTTTGCCATGACTAATTAATTTTTTTTAAAATTTTTTTTAATATAGATCATAAAAGGAATATTTGATTACCTCAAAAATTATTATTTTCTTTTTAAAAAAACACAAAAATTAAAAATACACTCTTTGATTGCAAAACGGGTTAAATTTATGTCCAGCTGAAAACAATGCAAATCACAAACAATCTTCATTTTTCGCAAAACGGTATTTTACTTTTCAATCATTTACACATTTTTATTGCCATATAAGGTAGTCATAGTAACAACATAAAAATGAACCGTTACTTGCAAGTAATAAAGAATTGAAAGTAGAAAAATACTTGTACTCTTTTCAATGTGCTAAATTCGTGTCCACCACTGTATGTATTTGTATATGCCAAATATGGCAACATTTCATTTTTCACAAAAATTGAAAATTTAAAATTAAACGAGAATTTTTAAATTCAAAATACCTACAACGTTAAAGTATATATTATTCCTTCTTGGTTTGACATTTGTATTTTGGCTATCTCCCTCGAACATATTAATGCTTATGAAACTTAAACAAATTTACTTTTCTCATTCTTTCTTTAGTAATTTTCTCCTCATTCTTAATTCCCTACCAAGTACTTTGATTCACGCAGCGCCCTCAATAGTCGTGGAGATGAAATACAAAATTTCGTCTCATAGTAGTACTATAGAAAATATATATACAATGGTATACTACGAAAACGGTAAAGCACGGAGGTGGAAACATCATAGTGTGGGGATGTTTTTCGTAATACGGGGTAGTTCCAATTTATCGGATCGAAAACAAAATGGACCAGCACTTGTACACAAACATACTAGAGGAGGTTATGCTTCCGTATACTGCTTCCGTATATACAAGACAACGACCCGAAGCATACATCTCGAAAAGTCAAAAGCTGGGGCCCTACTATGTAACTCGATTCTACAATGAAATTGCTCGAATTCGAAAAATTGGTACTATGTATCTATTTGACTACTTTCGAACAAACGAGAATCGAATAGTTCTAGTAGTGCCAACTATATTCTTATGAACTTTCGAATAAACGAGGAACTACGTAACTCGAAAGTAGAATTCAAAACAAGGCAAAATCGAAAATAATCGCTCTACATCAAATGTGTTGCGAACGAAGTTTTTTTTTGCCAAAGTGTAGTTAAAATGTTATAAATTATTAATATGCAATTTGAATTGGAGAGTTTTTCATTCAACTTTTTGTGTTTTATTATTTTACCACCCCAATTACACCGGGAATTCGTGATTTTTGCCAAAAATAGCGTTTGGACTTTCGTTTCTCTTCCTCATTCATTTCAAATTCATCATCAGCGGGCACATGACTCTATCGATTGAAGTTAAAACCTCAGCTATAATCTTGGACGTGGTCTGTTCAAGTTCAAGTCCCGCACGCTTGTCTCCACCGATTTGATTTTGGTAACCTCCTGTTGCCAAAAACTTCAGGGTCCCTTGATCATATTGGGAACAGAAGTTTGCCTTTGGCGAATACTAAGGTGCGTTGAAATTTGGTTCAATAAAAACATGAATGCATCTTTTGAAAGGCGGTAATTTTTAACAAAGCTGAAATAATGTAGATTGGATTAAAAATGAGTTCAAATAGATGCTCAATACGGGTAAACCTTTTCTCGCTAAGCTCCATTATGTTGGAATTGTCTCTGATTCGCCTTCTTTCTTTTTGTTCAATTCGTTCCGGATTTTCTTCAGAATCTAACCAAATTGCGGCACTGTCCATTTGTATTTGTTTTATTGATTTTTTTCACGAAGATTAATTGACTTTTATTCACAGAAGATTGTTTTGTTTTTTTTATCTAATGTCACACATAACGAGACTCGTTCGAAAATCGGAAATTTTGTGGGAAATACTTGGTATTACCGGCATCCGATTCTATTTTCATAGATAGTACCACTCGAAAGTAGAATCGGAAATGAGTTTCGAATAGAATCAAAAGTAGAATCGAGTTACATAGTAGGGCCCCTGGATAGAAGAGAAAAGGATTGATGTAGTGCCCTGTCCTTTTCAATCCCCAGATTTAAATCCATTGGAAAACTTAGGGGCCATTGTAAAAAAAATCACTCGGTGGTAAAAAATCAAGGAAGATGGAAGATTTGCGGAACAATTTTAAAATAGTTTGGTATGCAATACCACCAAGTACCTGCAGCAAACTTGTGGAGTCTATGCCAAAAAGAGTCCAAGATGTGGTGCAAAACAAGGGTTATAGCACAAAATACTAACTGTTAAGTGTGAAAAGTGTCAAAAATGCAAACAAAATAATTTATTACATTAGTTGTCCTATTTTTTTGTCCATTCAAACAGAACTTTTTTTCTTTATTTTAACCTCATTATGAGTAGCGAAGCGAGCTTAAAAACTTGCGAATTCGATAACTTTGTATTATGAGTATTGATTCGCTTAAAGTAAATTCGCTTCAAATGTCAAAACATTCACCCTTATTGCGGTAGTAGTTGAACGACATATCAAAACACGACAAAAGAATTTGAAATTACGTATGGCGTTTAATGTCAATTGGCGTTTTTGTTTATGTGGAATGCATTCATTTAGTGACATTTGTCTTAATACAGTTATTTTTCGTATTAAGTAAGTCGTTTTGAAAACAACAACGTCTCTTGAAACGCCAAATTTCGAAGTTCACAAAATTGCAAACGACACGGAGCTTAAATTAATTTCAAAATGTAGGTTTTCTTCTTTTGTTTTTTATAATTGTTATACAAAGTTTTTTTAGGGTAAAAGTTACGAGTCAAAAACAAATGAAATGCCTTGTTGAGCTGATGGTATTAGAGAGTATTTTTAAGATCGTTCGCTACAATAAAATTTATGAAATGCAATTCAAAATTTGGTTTCGTATTCGAACAGCAGTTTGGTCATCATTGTAAAGTGAATTATCTTCATCTAGACTTAGAGAGAGTTAATCGGAGAGTTCCATCTTTATCCATAATGGACACAGATATTCCTCAAGAAAATTTATCACTTCCTTAAGAATTATGCTAAATGTAGGCTGTGCTAGTCCCAAATTAAAATCATTCCCAACGACTTTTTGGTAACCTCCCTCAGCGGAAACCTTAAGGTGGCCGCTAATTTTAAAATATTCGGTACTGAGACAGAACGTCTCTCAGGAAAATTACTTTCCATCAAGTTTAAAATATATAGAAAAGCTTCTTTACTGAGTCGGAAATACATTTTAAACCTGGAAAATATTTTAAATATTGAAGTTCCAGTAAAAATTTTGTGAGCACAACTACGAGTACTTTGAATCAGGCAAATCCATTGGGTTAGCTGTGGATCGAATCCATCGCCTTTGCAAAACTAAATCTTTCTTTCTTCGTTTGTCCTATTGCTGCTCGTCGTCCTCACTGCTGCTCCATGAAAAATAGCTGGCCACACTATACATTCTTTTAAGAATTTGTATTTGTAAACAAAAATTTCACAAAATAACAAAAACAAAATTAAATTAATTAAAATGTCTGTGTCAAAATGTCAGCTGTTTAAGTGGATCGCATTTGGAACTAAATAGCGACGAGGAGTCTGGCGTTTAAGCTACGCAATACCGATTTAAAAACGACACGACTTCAAAAACGACAATTGGCGTTTTAGTAAAACGACTATCGCAATAAGGGTGATTATCGAACTTTGCTATCGCTAAATAATAATTAGCGAATGTTCGCTAATTTAACGGCTCAAAACGTCAAATTCTATCGAATCAAAATATTCAGTGATAACCCCAGCGAATTCAAAGTTTTGTGTTTGTTTGTTAAAATGAGTGATAAAAGAAAAAGGTATTTACAAATAATTTTTATATTATTATAACAAAAAAGGGAAATAAAAAAATTATATTTTCAAGGACAAAATCAAATCAATTTGCTACGCTGGTGCAATTGATGGAAACGAATCCCGATATGGCTAGGGGCATAGAAGTATTCGGTTCATCAAAAGGGAACAAAAAGATTACTGCCAAAGTTTTGCAGAAAAACTGAACACTCTTGGACCTCCATGTGAACAGGTTGAAGGATCTTTTCAACAAAACTCATTGATGCAAAGTGCAACGGAGGGCGACCATGGCCAAGAATCATCTGCACAACAAAGTTCCTTGCCAGGTCTTATTTCCAATGCAAGGGATTGTGAATGATTCAAGTTGTTGCAAACTTAGACTCAGGAGATCTTTTAGAGGTATCGAAATCAATTGAAAAAAATCTTTCGGAAATTGCTAGGTATACTAGACAAAATTATGAAATCGAAAAAGATAAATTGAGCCTTATGAAACTAATAATTTTTATACAGATGTAACTAATGTAACGTTGTGATGAATTATCATTTAAGCACAGATAATAATTTTATACAGATGTCTCACCCTTATGGCGAGAAATGATATATGAAACTGAAATCAACCAAAAAAAAGAGCTTTTTCAAAAAGCTTTAACTCCTCTTCTTTCCTATGAATGAAAACTAAGGCAAAGAAAAAACTGAAATCATTTTTGTATGTTCTTTTCCTCTCATAATCCTAATGCACAGACACACATAATACACCATGATCATTCTTCACAAATGAAAACAAAACTCGTTTTATTTTGTTTTTTTGTGACGTGGTTGGTGGTGATGCGTTGAAAACAAGTGCAGGAGAGTTGATCGCTTGTCGACGACGAGAAAAAAAAATATTTACAGTTGCCTTTGGAAATAGAAACAAAGCAAGGACAAGGTTGTCTTTATAGCTCGAATTCGTATAATCGGATAAGTAAATGCTAGCTGCGTGCATTCATGTGCATTTTTTTTTTATAAATTCATCTTTTTCTTCAATTTTCTAAAATCTCCACGAATACATTTTTCAGTTTTATATCTTTTTAAACTAATAAAGTGTTGTTGATTGGTGTCAATTGGATGATGAGGTACCCATGTACAATGCACATGTATGTACCTCATAATAATGAGTCAACAATTAAAATAATATTTTTTTTCTAGTTTGCAAAGAACTGATCTTATTTTTTTATTATTTAAAAGATAACTTCCTCAAAAATGGACAAGTACATTTTGTTCAGCAAAAAATAAAATATATCTTCTGTGCAAATAAGGGTCTTCCTGTAGATTTGTATTGCCCCTGATTTGTTTGTTTCCTTGACATAACTGTAAAAAAAACGTGTTTCCTTTTGATTTATTAACTTCCCATAGCAAGTTATTGTAATGGGTCCGATTTGTCGAATTGAAAATTTTGACATTTCTCGACGTTTTAAGGTCTCTAGAGTCGAAATAAAAGGTTTTTGGGAAGATGTCTGTGCGTGCGTGTGTACGTACATTCGCGACGTTTTTTTCGTCGTCCATAGCTCAAGACCCAGAAGAAATATCGACTTAAATAATTTGTGTTATGCAGGTAATAATGTAGAAAGACGCAGAAAGGACTCTCAAAAAAATTGAGTGTGTGGTTTTTTTACCATAGCAATTTAAAAAAAGGTGAACATTTTGGTTAACCCAAAATATCTCATGAACCAATAAAGCTAGAGACTTGAATTAAGTTTTAAATTATATATTGTAACGTAATACCAAACTAGTATATTTTTGGAAAAAATCCAATTAACGGTTTTTTTATAAATCAAAAAAAAAAACTGAAAAAAATATTTGTCACCTCGAAAATTTTACGAATGAAAAATGGTTTTATCTCAAAAACAATTTTATGCAACTTATTTAAATGCAAAAGAGACTTTGCACGCACCCACCTGGCACCCACCCCACCTTGCACCCACCCCAAATCCTATAGTGAGTCCAAGCAAGGGGGTTACACACCTCGGTGTGGCATACACCCAACCTCGCACCTACCCCAAATTGCATAATTGCAAGCAAGGGGTTGCTGGGAGGTAATAAACCCCCATATATACCTCACCTTACCCATCGAAATACATAAAACCCTTTGATGCGCTCGTTGATTTCTTCGGAGGCCTGTTATGTGTTTGTTGTTGTGATTTGTTAGTAATGTTAGTAATGTGTTTTAAGATTTTTATTTTGAATAAAAAAACTGTCAATTCGATTTTTTTTAAATTTTACTGAATGTTGACAACAATATTTTTTGAAAGATAAAATTAGTTTAAATCCAATATCTCAACGTTTTGAAAATATATTTGAGTCGAAAAACAATTTCTACCAACCTTGGTTTAATTTTTTTTAGTTTTTTAATTTTTTAATTTTTTGTACAAAAACTGTCAATTCGATTTTTTTCAAAATCATACTGAATGTTGACAACAATATGTTTTAAAAGATAAAAGTGGTTTAAGGCCAATATCTGAAAGTTTTGAAAAGATATTTGAGTCGAAAATCAATTTTTACCAATTTAAGTAGCATATCTTAAAAGTTTTTATCTTATATATAAAAATGAATAGCAAAATGTGTTGGTAAGCGCATAACTCAACAACGCCTGGACCAATTTGGCCAATTCTTTTTTTAAAATGTTCGTTGAAGTTCAAGGATGGTTTTTACAGCGAAAAAAAAAATCGAATCATTGCCAGAAAAACCATGAAAACAGCCCATTTCTTTTTCCCATAGAAATGTTTTCTAACTAAAACGTAGTTCATATTAAATTACAAGCACTCACTGTTGTCTAAGCAATGTAGGTGTGTTCCTAACGTCAAAGATCATACCTTTCAAACAGTGTGCGTGTGTGCGTTCGAGCACAGAATACATTAGGCCTGACCGTGACCCAATCGTCCAATGCATGATGCTTTAAACCAAGAGTTGCATCGATAAAACTGTATGATCTCAACACTTTGAAAGAATTAATTCAAACAAATCTTCCACTGTTGAATGAACAACAGAAATATGTATTTGATACTCTTATGAAAGTAACAAATGATGAAACTGGAGGGATTTACTTCTTAGATGCACCTGGTGGTACAGGTACAACTTTTTTGATTTCAATTATATTAGCAACAATTCGCTCACAAAATAAAATTTCACTTACACTCGCTTTGTCGGGAATCGCAGCAACTTTGCTTGAAGGTGGTCGAACAGCCCATTCAGCACTAAAATTGCCATTAAATATGCAAATCAATGAAACTCCAACCTGCAAAAATTCGAAGAACTCTGCAATGGCAATGGTTTTGCAGCAATGTATTGATTGTTTGGGATGAATGTATACGATGGCACATACAAAATCTTTGGAGGCTATAGACAGAACCTTAAAAGATCTACGAAGCAATAAGAACAGATTTGGTGGTGCAATGATTTTATTAGCAGGAGATTTTCGTCAAAAATTGCCAGTGATTCCACGATCAATACCAGCTGATGAAACGAATGTCTAAATTCCTCCAATTTGTGGAAACATGTCAAAGTACTTCATTTGAGCAAGAATATGCGTGTCGAGTTGAAAAATGACCAATCTGGAAACATATTCTCTAAACAACTTATTGACATTTTTAATGGCAAATTTCCTATAGACGTGTTTACTGGCTGCATTAACTTTCCTCAAAGTTTTTGTCAGTTAACGCAATCTAAAGATGAACTTATTCAGAAGGTGTTTCCAGATGTTTCTCAAAATTACAGAAACCATGATTGGTTGAGCGAACGAGCTATATTGGCTGCAAAAAACATAGATGTAAATTTCAAAATTAAGAACAAATTACAGGTGAATCGAGGATATATAAATCATTTGATTCGGCTACTAACCAAGATGATGTAGTTAACTATTCACGGGAATTTTTAAGCCAGGATTGCCACCTCACAATCTTGAATTAAAGGTTGGATCAACACGACTATAAAATACCTAGGAACAAAAAACTGCCACATTACAAATCTTTATGACAGGACGAAGTCTGTCGGGTCCACTAGTTTCTTATATAAACAAATACAAATTGGATGTATTAAATTAATTTGAAGTCAATATCTGCTATCGTTCACGAGATATCGAGAACCGACCATCATTTTTTACCCATGTTGCGTACTTGTAGATTTTTTTTTATGAAAAAACGGACTGTTGGATTCTTATAAAAAAATTATTGAATATCGAAAACAATATTTTCTGTGAGATAAAATTAGTTTGAAGTCAATATTTTTAATTTTTGTAAACATATTTGAGTCGAAATTTTTACTAAGTTTTAGTAGATAATGTTTTTATATTTTGTAAGGAAACTGTTAACTTGATGTTTCTCAAAATTATTGAGCTATGGACGACGTACGTACACAGGCACAGACATCTTTCTAAAAATCTTTTATTTCGACTCTAGGGACCTTAAAACGTCGAGAAATGTCAAAATTTTCAATTCGACAAATCGGACCCATTACAATAACTTCCTATGGGAAGTTAAAAATAGAAAACACAGAAACCAAGTCATGTGCACATTCCCTTGTCCCTACTTGCCCACACAATTTTCATATATCAATACAGAAGCAACTTCTTCTATTCTCCCTACCGGACACCTAACAATCTAACATTCACAAAAAAATAAACAAAAATTATCACCCCATTCTTCTTTTACGCACCAAAACGCGCATAAAAAAACAAGATACAGACATAACCTACATCAACTCCCATATACTTCCTTGTAAAAAATAGTGTTGTTTACATTTGTTTCCAATGGACCGAACTTTGTTCTTGTATTCATTGGCAAACAAAATGACAAAAGAGAAGAGAAAAGTTTCTAAAAAGAAAAAGAAAAATATGCAAGGCTTTCTCAGCTTTATTTCTTAAAGCTCTTGCCTGTTAAGGCTTGTCTTTTAAGGGAAAAAAATGTTTCATTTTTTCCTGCAGGGATGAGACATCTGTATAAAATTATTGTCTGTGATTTAAGCTTACTCAAATGTACCTTTATATGAAAACATGAATAAATTAAAATAAAGTCAAAAGGCTTTGTTTAATTATACTTATTTTATATATTAAATCACTTATATCAACTCTATAATTTCATTGCTGATTCGCTGAGCTTCTTTGCTGTTGTTGAAAACTTAATTTTGAAATGGTTCAACTGGTATGTCCTGCAAGTTTATATTTTATATTTCTCTTATCTCCGGATCAGCTACGTTGTATCTAAGGGTGGTATTATGCAAGGCACAAGCAGCATCGACTATTATTATTGCTTTTTCTGGAGAATAGTGTAACTTTCTTTCATTTAGTACAGATATGAACCGGCTTTTAAGAAGCCCAATTGTTCTGTGATGTTTCATGCTTTTGCATGCAATTAATTGAATAATGTTTTTTTAGGATTGGCATCTGAATGGTGTTAGCAAGTAGGGCTGCAGAGGATAGCCGGAATCTTCTAAGTAATAACATTATTAGTATTTTAAGAACAATAATTCCAAAGCAATAATAAGTGTACACACCCTAAAACATAGATCTCTCTCCATTTCGCCACCATCTTTCTAAAGTATCTTTTAGTTTACTTGCATTCCACGCGAATCACAAGTCGAACCAGGGAATCTGGGATCAACATTATGGTCACAAGCCTGTACACAAATATATGTTTGTTATTCAAAATGGTTTAGCAATAAAAAATCTTACTTTCATTGCGTTCAAGCTGTAAAAACCTTTACGATTTAAGTACTAGTGTTGTTACTGATCAGGAGCAATAATACCAATATGTGTTCCGTCCCCACATCCCACTATTCCCGGTAATCTAGACCTAATGTGCAAGCCAACTTTATGATAGGAGGAATTGCACAGGTACGTGCTGATTTTAATGTTTCATTTATTTCATTGAGGACATACATAAAAGCATCTTTGTTGAGACGTAAATACAAAATAAACCTAAAAAAATGATATTAATCTTTTTGTGAAAATTTATAAATATTGAGCACCAACAAATGTTCTGGGAGGTCCAAAGGATTAGAACTATCACGAATGCTCCTTCTTAATCTGACCATCTGTATCCTTTCTTCCCTCTTTCTGTCATAATCGCTAACTTCAAAAAAACAAATCAATGTTGCTTAACATTATCATTGTTTTTTTAATAAATAAATCAGAAGATATAAACACAATCCGAGAAATAGTTAGTTTTTAGTTTTATTGACTTCATAAATATATACAAATTTACATTTCAGTGTTTTGATATAACTAAGTCTTTTATGGTTTGGCCGAAGGCCGTCTACCAGAGTGACATTTTAATTTAATTTGTACATTTGCAAAAATAAAAAGCTTAAAACATTAAATTATTTAAAAATTTTCTTGCATAATTTGGTTTCTGTAACGAAAAGCTTTTGTAATATACCCAACTAGAGGGTCCCAACCGCTCTCTCCATTCAAAATTTTGATTACTTCGTCTAGACCAAGAGACTCCACTGCAAAGAAACGCCTTCGAAATTCCTTGAGTATTGGACAGATTCCCACAAAGTGAAAAACATCTTCGCGCACTTTCAAATTGCATAGATCGCACAATAATGGTAGTTCTAATCGATGAGGAATATAATTCAAACCAATGACCTCACCTCTTATTTTAAATAGCATACTGATCTGTTCTGTTGTGTTTTGTGCCAAGAAATATGTGTTTGTATTTAAAAAATGATTCAGCTTGCTGTAGTAGGTTCTGTATTGCGACGACTCTGCTTCCGTAGTGAACTTATCATAAATCATATTTCCAACTTTCCTTAGCAAATCTTTGAATTTTAACTTCATGGCTTCATTATTATCGGAGGTTGATACTGTAAAATCTGCTGAAGTTTCGTTGGCCAATTTGTTCCACTCAGTAACGCAAGTTCCCCCAGAATGTATCAGCTGCATGAGAACCAGTCTTGGAATCCTTTCTTCTCCCATCGCCATTACTCTTGTCGAATCGAAATGTATTTTTAGAGTATCCAAAAATAGTGCTATACCTGTTTCTAAGTATAACATATAATTTGGTGAACTACCAGGCAGCTTGAAAGTATTCCGTATAAAAGAACGAAGAAATTTTTCCACAGCCTCATAGGAAATATATCGCCAAACTTGGGCTCCGTAGAAGAGAATTGATAATGCAGCTGTACGAAAGATTTGATACTTTGCTCCATGTGATATGTTTTTTCTTTCAATACAACTTCTCCACACAGAATACATAGCCCGTTTAGCTTCAGATAGTTTGTATTGAAGATGCTTTTTTAGGTTTAGATTAGAAGCAATTAAGACTCCTAGGTATTTGTACTCTTTAACAATCTCTATTGGTTCCTCCTCAAACGTCCACTTTTCACTCCTCGAAAACCTGCGACCACCCCTTCTCATAATCATAATTTTCGACTTGGCAAGATTAACCGATAAATTCCAGGTTTTGCAGTAGAGTTCGAGTCGGTTTATCATTAACTGCATACCGTTTATAGTCTCCGATAGGAAGACTAAATCATCTGCAAACAATAAGCCAGGGATGTTTTTTCCACTCATAACAATTCCCCCTTTTACACTATCGATAATGTCGTTTATGTACAAAACAAAAAATAGAGTACTAAGAACACAACCTTGTTTAACGCCCATTGACGTTTCAAACTCGTCTGAGAGGAATTTACCATCCCATACCCTTGCAATATTTTCTTTGTAGATTGCTCTGATGACAGATATCAGATAGAGATTGTAGATTGTAGAGATTCCGTATCCGTAGAGTTTGTAGTACAGTGCTTCTCTGGGAATTGAGTCGAAAGCTGTCCGGAAATCTACAAAAAAGGCATACAGCTTTTTCCCTCTCGCCAATATTTAAAAATAAATAAATTGGGTGGCGCAACAGTCCGTGGAGAACTAGGGCCTAGTGACTTACAACTCTCAACCATTCCTGTGTGCGAGTACTGTTAACAGGGATGAAGGGGACCTACAGTTTAATGCCGAATCCGAACGGCCAATTTGAGAAAGCACTTTTCATGACAAGAATTACTATTGGAGAATTTGTCAATTCCTCGCAAGAGGTAGTACCCGTGAAAAAAGCTTTAGATGTCGCCAATATTTACCAAAGAGAAAATTTGGTCTATCGTTAAATAGTTTTTCCTGAAACCCGCTTGAAATTCATGCAAAATCTGCTTGTTTTCGACCCACTCGCTTAACCCGTTGAACAGTATTGCTCCAAATAACTTTGCCACTGCGTTGAGAAATGAAATGCCTCTATAATTAGTCGGATCTTCAGGGTCTTCTTTCTTGTGTAGTGGGAAAATGATTGCTCTTCGAAAACTTCTCGGAACATCACCTGTCTCAAAAATTTTGTTGTACTCCACGGTTAGAAAGTTTAAAAATTCGGGTGTTAGATTTTTAAAATATTCAAAGGGTATTCTATCCTCTCCCGGAGCTTTCCCATTTTTAGATTTCTCTATAATCAATTCTACCTCAGAGAGCGTGATAGGAGCATCTAAGAATTCCCCAAATATGTAAGGTGGCGCATACTGAATCGATGGTGATTTTTGTGCTGTGTTGAGAAGATTCATGAAATGCATTTTTAACTCTTCTATATTGATAACTGTGCAGGTCATGTTTTGTTTTCCACTTACAAGCCTAACTGCTTTCCAAAACTCCGCTGAAGATTTTGTTTTGTTTATTGTCTCAATATTTCTCCGATCCATTTCGCTTTTTTTTTCTTACGGAGCATTTTGTATAATTTATTTGCCTGTGCATATAGCAATTTGAAGTGACAGTTGTTGGTCGTTGTCACTAGTTTCAAAAAAGCAAAAGACGCATTTCTAGCTCTCAAACATTCACTGTCGAACCATTTTTGCTTCTGTTCTAAAACTTTTCTTCTTGATGTTGTTTGTGGTATTGCAGCTCTTTTTCTAGATTTCGTTGAAATATCGGTCGGAAGTCGTCTCTCCATATAAGTTTTGGAAGAAGCTCAGGCACAGGCACAGCAGCTTCACTTGAAGATGATCTTACTTTGTTACCTCTAATAGCATATGATCTGAAAACCTTTTAACTGCTACTCTTAAATCGTTAAAACATGAGTACCAATCTCCAGAAATAAAACAATAATCTATTACTGAGCATGCTGAACCACGAATAAAAGTAAATTCTCCTCTACGATCACCTTCACAGCTTCCATTTAATACACCACAGTCAAAAGCATCTGCTAATTCAAGAATTTTTTCTGCCTTTGAATCACATACCTCATGCTTTGACTTTCGACGATTCCACTACTGAAATTATTTTGTGAAAAGCCCATTCTTCCATTGAAGTCTACTATCAGCACCAAATTTGTTGGTTCTAATGCATTTAAGAGGTCTTGCAGTTTTTCGAAGTCGCGTTGCCAATGACTACAATTCAGATAAATTGGAATGATGTGGTGAATTTTTCCTTCTAATTTGATTTCTATTATTCGAACTTCGTTTATACTTCTGAACTTCATTACAGCGTCTTTGAAATTATTCCAATATCCGAAGAGCTCTCCACCACTTCCTCTCCCAAATATGCTGGTCTTATCAGCTGGTATAAATACTAATGCGTAATTTATGAAAATATTTGTATAACTAGTTTCATCATAATCTACAATATGTGTTTCAAATAAAATAAAAATATAAATTCTTTAATATAATTGAAAAAATCTGCAAATATATTTTTATTTTTAAGCCCGGCGACATTGTAGCTTAATATTTTTAACGTTGAAAAGCTTAAGTTCGCCTGGCAGACGGTTTCTTCTCAATTGGATGATGCGACGTGTGAACTCCTACTTGGAAATCCACCCGAAAAGTGTACAGCGGCTTCTTCTTCACTTCTGTTTCCACCCTTACCAATTATTTGAGTAATGACATTCCTGTCATTTACATTGTCTGAAGTTGACGTTTCGTTATTGTTGTTAATTTGTTGTGTCTTTAATTTGTTTAATAAAATTATTAACGATTGGGATATTTCTCCAATAAGTTGTTTTATTTTGGATAAACTGTCGCTGTTGCTTCCATTGTCCTCAACGTACAGTCTGTCGTCTCTCACAAAGATTTTCATTTTATTTTCAATCCGAGAAATATAATACTAATTGAATTGAAACTCATTATTTGACGTTTCATTTTTTGTTTGTTTTCAATGAAATAATGTTGGCACCATTGATATTTGAAGCGAATGGCTAAGCTCGCTAACGATAATACTATCAAAAAAGAAATTCGCTTTAACATTCGAACTTAAGCTAACGTTCGCTTCGCTGTTTATAATGAGGGTATTAATGAATTAATTTACTCTAATAAAAAATATCAAATAAAAAATTGTTGACAAAAAAGAAAACATTAAAGTTTTTTGCGTGTCACTAAGAACTATAAAAATGGTCCTATTGTTTTGTTCATTACTGAGAGAATGAGAAGAAGTGATGACAGCGATATTAATTTCAACTTATTTTATTCGTGACGTGCTTATATACCAAGTTTCCACTATTAGTGCAATAAATATTTATAACGTAATTGTAAAACCTCATTTTGAGTATTGTTCAACAGTTTTTTTATGTAATGACTAGCTGACCCGACAAACGTTGTGTTGTCATATAAATAATTTCTAGAGAATATTTTTGCTAGAAATAAATAACTTATTGTAAGTGTGTAAGGATGTGGTATATAAGTGGGAGAGGTATAGATAAAATTATAAAATAATCACCAAACAAATTTTTTTAATTTATTAAAATTAATTCTTTAAATTTATATACATATCGCTAATAATGACAGTATACAAAAAAACAATATCAATCCCTTAATGCAACAGAGTACAATATTTGTTGTGATCCGTGTGAAGAACATAAGTGCTCAAATCTAAGCCGCAGGCAGATATCGTTTGGCCTTGAGACCTATTGATAGTCAATTCTCCAAGAGTAATTCTTGTCATGAAAAGTGCTTTCTCAAGTTTGCCGTTCGGATTCGGCATATAAACTGTAGGTCCCCTCCATCCCTGACAACAGTATTCGCACACAGGAATGGTTGAGAGTTGTAAGTCACTAGGCCCTAGTTCTCAACGGACTATTGCGCCACCCAATTTATATTTATTTATTTATTTAATTATGAGTTCGGTAACATTTTTCATTAATTTTTTTATTAATAAACGCGTCCCTTTGCACAACCCTGGTGGGTTCAAATTATGAAGACAAATTACCGCAGATCGAACCTTCAGTTGTAAATTATGCGGTGGCATGCCTGGTAAATCCAATGAGTTCAAACACTCAGTGGATCTTGAAGCATTTGAACACGCATATTTACTTTCAGTTGCGATGATTTTAAGTACGCGTTGATCTCATCGGCGTACGTTGAACGCAGAAAAACGGGAAGTGTTTGTCTCAAATCACCTGAAAGGAGTAACAGAGTGCCGCCAAAGAGTCTGTCGTTGTTTTTTTATATGTTTCAATGTCCTGTTAAACGCCTCAAACGAATGTTTGTGTGCCATAGTGCATTCATCCCAGATGATAATTTTACACTGTGGCCATGGATGATTGTTTTTTTTATATTGCACACCGCGTCTGGGTTATTTTGAATATTTTGTGATAGTTTAAATACTGAATGAGCTGTTCTGCCTCCATCCAATAAAGTTGCCGCAATGCCAGAAGATGCAACAGCCAATGCGATAGCATTATTTGATCGTATTTAAGCAAGAATTATCGAATTATGGAATGTTTTGCCAGTTCCACCTGGTGCATCCAAAAAAAAAGAATCATACTTGTCCTGCCAGAACTGCGAGCATGATGTGGTCATTAATGTTTTTTGTTCTTCATTCATTAGTGGGACATTGCAAGCAACAATCGCTGCCATTTCTACAGAGATGTATTGTAGTTCACAATTCAATTCAGTGTCTATTAAATCAGATAAATTTCGATTTGGTGAATGCATACCGAAATGACTGAGTGGTAAGGTGGCAATGATAATGCAAAGATCCTCAATAGGAATCAATGCTTCACTGAATACTATCGTAAGATCGTTGCACCGTATACGATGTTGATGCAATTAAACCATAACACTTAGGAATATAAAAATTAGATAAAAACCTATTCTCAGACCTACCAAATATATATGCAAAATTTCATTGAAATTGGTTGAGCCGTTTCGGAGGAGTGTGGCAACATTAACACTGTGACAGGAAAATTTTATATATTAGATAGAAATATTATAACACTGCGAAAATTGCAAAATAAGGCTATGCGATGTATTTTAAAGTGCAGTAGATATACGTCAATTCGATATATGCTGAGTTCATTAAAGTGACTACCAGTCAAGCAAAGAATTTCTATGAATGTTTTAGTGTTTGTATTTAAAATAATAAACAACTCAATGCTAAATTATCAAATCAAAAAAAAGAAATCAATTAACAAATATAACTTATCAAAAATGAAATAGTTATTAACTTAAACAGGCCGAATACATTTTCCATATTTACAAAGGCATACATTCCTATCAATTAACATATTGTAATATAAAATGTAATATAATGTAATATATATAAATTACGTGTCATGATGTTTGTCCGCGATGGACTCCTAAACTACTAAACTGATTTTAATCAAATTTTAACAGCGTGTGTAGTTTGATCCAACTTGAAAGGCAGGATACCTTACATCTCAATTTATGATCGCAATATTATTTTATTGCAAATTATGTGTCTATTATTTCACAGTCACAATTATCTGTTAGCTCAAGACGATAGATGGAGACATCTGTTGGATTGAGTAATTCAATAGATGGAGATATGCCAAACTTCCCAATGTTTTATATAAGCTACAATTTAATAGCATAATAACTATGCATTAACCAAAACTATGCAAGATTTAAACGGCTATGATAAACTTTTCGTTGGCGCTCCATTACTTTTATCTGGTGATTTCCGACAGACCTTACCAGTTATACCTCGCTCTACTTTCGCGGATGAGATTAAAAATAAATAAATTAGGTGGCGCAACAGTCCTTAGAGAATAAGGGCCTAGTGACTTACAACTCTCAACCATTCCTGTGTGCGAGCCATGTCAGGGATGAAAGGGACCTACAATTTAAGTGCTGAATCCGAACGGCTTTTTTGAGAAAGCACTTTTCATGGCAGCAATTTACTCTTGGAGGACTTGTCAATTCTTCGCAAGAGGCAGTACCCATGAAAAAAACTTTTAGGTGGCACAGGCAGAGATTGAACCCAAAACCTCTCGTATGACAGTCCTGAGTTAACCCATGTTTAAAACAATCATTCTTATGGCAAAGTGTTAAACCACTTCGATTGACCATAAACATGCTCAAACGATTGAAAATGATCCATCACCACAAATATTTTCCGAACAATTACTAGATATTGGGAACGGTAAAATAGAACTGCAACCAAATACGCAACGCATTAGACTGCCAGACAATTTCTGCACTATTCTTCAGGAAACAAATAAATTGATTCGGAGTATTTGTTCCGGATATACAGAGTCATTACTTGAATCATAACTGGATCAGTCATAGTGTTATTTTGGCAGCCAAAAATGTTGATGTTGACGAAATTAACATCCAGATACAACAGTTGTTACCAGGCGATCTGATGTCTTTTAAATCAATCGATACTGTTGTAAATGAAAATTATTTTCCAATTGAATTTTTAAATTCACTAGATATACTTGGAATGCCACCATATAATCTTCAATTAAACATTGGGTTACATATTATTCTCCTGCGTATTTTAAATCTACCTCAATTATGCAACGGTACACGTTTGGTCATCAAAAAGATCACCAGAAATATAACTGGAAAGTTTATAGGAAAAGTGGTCCATTTGCCACGTATTTCAATGATACCTTCAGATTCAACCATACATTTCAGAAGGTTACAGTTCCCAATTCGTTAAGCTATAAATAAGTCTCAAGGTCAAACATTGTCCATTTGTGGTTTAGATTTTGAAAATCCATGTTTTTCTCATGTTGCATGTTCCCGTGTAGGAAAACCGTCGGAACTTATTTGTGTTAGCGAAAGACAGGTTAACCAAAAATATTGTGCACCGATTAGTTTTTAATTAAATTAAAATTAAAAGTATTTATAATTCAAAATAATAAATATTGTTAGAAGATTTTATACTATCCGCCCTACCTAGCTCATTTATAAGTTTAACTGTCACATGTTATTTACTAAAAACTTTGTAATATACTCATTTGTTACAAACTTGAATAAAAATAATACATTTAAATGTTATTCTTTTCTATTGATTTTTGCATTACATTAACTGTACCAAAATTTTGATCAAAGTCCTTCCCCTTCAAATCCCAAACCAGTAAATTTGTATACCAGCTTTTACGTGTCCGTCTTCGTTCGTAAATAATAATTTCCTTGTAATAAGGGGTAACGGTAGTAATAAATCAGTCATAAAGGGTTTTTTTATTTTCAACAAATATATTTCAGAAAATGTTATAGTTAAATGTATTCTCTGTATATTTTATATTTTTTTCTTTTTATTCTTAAATCTATTATTACAGGACTCACGTTCGGATACATACAGGTGACAGACCCTATGTTTGTCCATTTGATGGATGTAATAAAAAGTTTGCCCAATCGACCAATTTAAAATCACATATTCTAACGCATGCGAAAGCAAAGTAAGTTAAATTTAATACTTGATGTTTTTATCTATAAAAAGTATTTTTAATTCCGACTTTGTCCAGTTTATCGAAACCGTTTATATGGATTAAGTCTCTATCCAAAAAGCTTCTTTAATTGAAGTTTCATTTTTAATTTTTCACTGGCCTAGTCCTATTAAAGATTTTAATGAATTCATTTCAGACGTAACTCTCAAGCGAGTAATAGAAATTCCCTTCAACTTCCCAACCAGAGTTTCATAAAGGTTGAAATGTCGGAGCTGGAATCTAATTCCCCATACATAGTGTACACAGAATGAATGTCAAACAAGAAATGTAGAATTTTTTTTTATAAATGTATAAGTTAGTATAAGATAATATTGTACGTAGTCATGCCATAAGTTCTGTTACAAGTATAAGTATTCATAAGATAAGAATTATTTAATATTTTCTATTCATTGTTGTTTCATTTATTTGGTCATAATATAAGTTCAATTAAGAAAATAGTTTTACTCGAAATGACTGACCTTATCTTTAATGAAAACCTTTAAACGTTGTGGCCATCAAACTATAGTGGCACGCTCTGTTTCTGTTGATATTTTTGACACTAATTTCGTTAACTCTATCTTAAGAGTTTAAAAATTCCTGTAAGAAATCTGCGTGGCACGCTCTCAAATTCTGACCACAAAAAAAAAACTTAGGGATTAAAATATGGACTTCGCAAGAGCCAATCTTAAGCTTCTTTAAAACCTACTATTTTGACCTCAAGGCAATTTTATGCTGTCTTGGCTTTGTTTGTCTCACCAGATTCTTGTAGAAGAATTCATCTATCCCCATTGAAAAGGGTATTTGTTAAATAATTTACGAAACCCTCTATACCAGTTCTATATAGCATAACTTTTTAACCGTTTTCACATTTGTTCCCAAAACTTCATTACGAAAGGTGGTGATGGTTCATTTTGACCCTTAGAATAATAGTTTTAGTTTTATGTGATGATGTCGCATAAATTATACCGTTTTCTTTGTTTTAAACTCCTTCAACATTAAAAATCTTTTCATTCGTAAAAAGAATTATTTCATGCTCATTTCTCGCGTGCCACAGTAAAAGCCCTTTTACACTTCCCTCGATAAATTTTTGAAGTCGAGGTGTTAAAATATGATTTGTAGAGCGTCGATAGTTCTTTATGTGTAGATGATCTCTAATCGGTATTGAAATGGATCTGGTGAACTTATACAATTTTGTGGACATTATCTTTCTCTTCCTAAGTGGTTTTAGTGGTATTCGTTCTCGAACTGCTTTCATAAGCGTTCAAATGTTGGCAACGCGAAGACAACTACTTTTTGGGCTAGTCATCTTTTTTTGAAGTTATAGGAAATTGGAGAAGAACCCAAGCAACGTAAAATATTGCTGTTCCCAGTGGTTTTCAAAACGAGAGAATTTCGCCAGAACTCAATCCTTACCTATGGTAAGCAATAACTACGATTCTATTTTCTTTAGAGCATTACTTTATGGTTAACAATACCGAAACTGAAACCAAATTAACATTTATTCTTTGCTTACTAATGTAAATATTTAAAAAAAATTAGATAACCAATTTATATCAAATGAATGTTTTGGCAGACAAGGTCTTTAAGTTTTGTAACAGAATTTATGGCACGACTACGTATTGTTTGAATACCACTTACTCAATATAAGGACACATAGGCATTGGTAAAAACAGCACAGTGTTAAAATGTAATAATATTAAAATTATCATCGAAAAAAAGGAAAAACAAAAATCGTATGTTAAAATTTTGTAACTGAAAAAAAAAAAAATATGAGAGTGGAAAAAATATTTCTAATTATTTTATGATGTATGTAATAATATTTTTCAACTGTATTTTTATTAAAACATGAATTGCTAAACAATAAGAAATCAAAACAAAACCTCATTATTTATAATTATTACTGAAACAGTCTACAACTCAAAACAGAGAAGTACAAGAAAACAGATCTTGGCTTAAATAATTATCGTATACTCGTATTTAAACTAGAAAGTTTCATGAAGAAACAAATTTTTAACTTAATTTTTTCTCTTTTCATATACAACTACTGTTAAAAATTTGATTTTGTTGTTTTTTTTTTAAATTTTAGAAGGAAAAAAAAAATTGAGAAAAACAATCGAATTGTCAGAATGTGAAATACACAAGATATCAGTGATAACATGAAAATACGGAGTAGGCTAAGTGAATTTTCGATAAAAAAGGTAAAAAGTAATTGTAAAAAAAACAAAAATAAATTGTAAAAACAAAAAAAAATGGAAACAAAAGTAGGGAGCCAATATCGGATGTTTTGTGATGGGCAGGTACCAAATATGTTAACTAAAGTAAATATTTTTCTTTAAGTAAGTTATAGATGTAAACCACAAAAATTAAGAAACAAACAAAACAGTTATGTGAATCGAAACTGTAAACTATAAAGAGAGAATAAGCATAGTGTTACATAAGTATCAATTATGTGTAAAAAAATAAAATGAATAAAAAAAATATAGGATTTGTAAAACAATCAACTACTGCATTTTTATTTTAGACCAGCGGCCCGTCCCGGCTTCGCACGGGTTGACATAAATAGGTACAGATATTTAAGTTATAAGCATGCTAATTAAAACGACCATGAATCACTAAATTAGAAATCTTTTTTTGTCCTATCATTAATACTCTTCGCAGCGTATGCGATGAAAGACATTTTATGGCTATTTTTTTACACCTTCCGTTAGTTTTAATAGGAATTTCTAATGATTTCTATAGTAATCTAGTACTAAATATAGCCTATGTTACTCAGTGATAATGTAGCTTTCTAATGAATCGGTGCAGTACTTTTTTAATTTATTCGTTACATACAAAAATACAAACCGAATGTTCTTGAACAACAACAACAACTTAAAGGTGCTACCATTAATTGTTTTTGGCTGGAGATATAGCTATTTAGTGCTTTGCCACTTTTGCACTCATCAGTCTCCTTTTTTGTGGTGCTGAGCTTTAATCCAATTTTATTTGAAAAACTTTTTATGCACCACATAGGATTCGAACCCACGCATATCAGATTTGCTCAGTCTTAGAAATCGTGTGCACTTTTTTTTTTTAAATTCATTTTTATTAATTCAATCTTAAACCTATCTTAAAGCTAGACAAAAATTCATAAAACTAGCCTAATTAACCATAACTTACAACTAACTTACTGGTCCCATACGGACACTCTAAGTTAAACTATAACACTTACTACTAATGCTTTTCGGCCCTAAGATCTATTTTAACTTCAATTCAATTTTATTTATTTTTTGTAATTATTAGAAAATTAAAAAAAAAACTAATATCAATATCCTTTTTTATTTTTACTTAAAAACTACTTAAAACTAGGTCCTTAAATAAAACTTAAAACTAACTTAAACTACCTATTCTACCTAAGTCGTGTGCACTACGCACTCCACTACTGATGAGTGCAAAAGTGGCAAAGCACGAAATAGCTATATCTCCAGCCAAAAACAATGAGTGGTAGCACCTTTAAGTTGTTGTTGTTGTTCAAAAACATTCAATGAAATTAAAAGGAATGGTCAAGTCTAACAAGCTGACATTCTAGTACGAATAGTACAATAAAAAATAATAACAAAAATACAAATCTTTCCTCTTTATAATATTAGTATAGATTAATACAATGTAAACTTAGTAGATCTATCCCTATAACTTCCAAATCACTATTTGTACCTTATTTAAGTAGATAATTTGTAGGATCTAAATGAAGAACTATTAGATTTCTATTTTAGCGTTTATTTTCGTCCGACTAAACGTTTCTATTTAGTGAAGTCTTGAGCATTATTTTTTTTTAACTCTACATTTAAGCATTCAAAAGTTGATTGAATCGAAAAGAACAGTATTAATAAGAGGCAAAAGCATTTTTTCAAAAAATTGCTTACAAAGTACATAATTTAGTCAACTTAAAAGTTGAATTTGTTTTAGCTTAAAAAGTGTATGGGATTCTAATTCAGTATGGCGCTTTTTGAAACTTTCAGCTAAAAGTCAAACCATATAACCAAATATTTCGTGATTTCAAGTTTTTATAGCTTTATGTTGAGTTGTCCGCTCTGATGAGTTATCTCATGTGATGAGCTGGATTGCGATAAGTTGGTTGATTCAAATTCATCGAGATAGGATATTGTAAGTTGAGTCAAAGGGGAACAAATTATTGCATTATTTTTTCTTCTGTTTAGACGGAAGGCTATCCGAATTAACAAAAGTTCCATACAAAACCAGAAACGAAAAATGGAGTCTAGAAATCCATTATTTTATTTACAAATTAAATTTTGAAAAGTTTCTAAAATTGTGATGGAAAGTTTTGCAGCTTTAGAAAAAAGGCAACAACAAATTTGGAATTCTAAATAACTTTGGATGTTGATTTAAAATAATTGACTAGATTAGATTAGATTAATTAGATTAAGTTTATTTAGCTTGAATAAGCATAGATCCTTGGGTACGCCTAGATTTGTTTCAATAGGTTCATATCAATTATGGTTAATTTATAACAACCTTAATAAATATGTCGTTTTCATTAATGTACTTCTCTTGCTGTATTTGCACATGTATTTTAAAAGAATTAGGCTCATATTATTAATGATTTCTACTATTAAAATACATAACCAGCCCTATCAGGAGTTTCACCCAAAATATCATTCCACACGAAAGAATAGGTATACCTTTTTTCTCTTTCTTTAATTTGAGTTTCTCCAAAAAAACTTATGTTCGAAAAATTCCCCTTATCATGGCATTCTGTGTGAAATCTTACACATTTCACGGTTTAAGATTTCACTTCAATTTTGGAGGCCAAGAGGCAACTAATTTAAAATCAAAAACACTATGTAGAGTGTTTTTGTTTAAAATGTTAGTTTTTCGAATAACTTGTTTGTTATTATTATTAACATAGTGTGTTATTACACTCAGACTTTCTGTAAGCTGCGTGTTTAGCATATTTTCTTTTGAACACCCATCCCATCAATCTCGCATTATTACACTAGAATGTTTTTCGGTTGCGTTTTTTGTTCTCATCCACAGTCAAAGTGTAAAAATAATTAAAGAAAACTGCACTTTTTACTACAGCAATGATTATTGGCATCATGAATATGGATAATAATTCTGAATAATGTAAAAATAGGAATTGGATTGGATTCATTTTCTTGACAAAAGAACTAAAATCAAATGATAAACCATCGTTTTTAAATTATAAAAGGATGAATGAAGAAACTTTTATCCTGCTTTTCATTGAAAACGACATAAAAAATACAATTTTGAGGGCCAGAAAAGTTGGCTATCACTTTGTTTCAACGGGTGAAACATTCCATAGCTTAAACTACCAAGCTAGACTCTTTCAATCATTCCTGCATTTAATTTCAATATAAGGTCTTTGCTCCACTTGAATTTATCCGGCGGAATATTTGTTGTTTACTCGGTAACAATAGAAAGAATAATAAAGCAACGCCAAGAAACAAAGAAAGGCAAGAAAAAGAAACGTCAAAAACCATCCAAGAATCCTGAACCCAGAACTCTGCGGGTTGAGACTTTTTAAAGTATTTCTATTTCACCTACTTTCTCTTTCGCACTTATTTGCGTCTTTCCAAAAAAGTCTGAGTGTAATAACACACATACTGACGCAAAACAGTTCGACGCGGTGTTGCATCTTCTTCTTCCCATAATAGAGACGGGAAATTTTTTTGAGAATTGTTTTCTGGACATACATATTTTTCGAACCGTGAGTTCTAAATTCGAAGTGAAATCTTATTTGAGTGGAGCTCCTGATAGCTTTTTCGGACGAGACTCCTGATAGGGCTGAATACCTGTGATGATTTCGCGACACTTTGAACATTGCAAACAAACCACAATACATAACACACTGCTTATACGTCGTAGTAAATAGTTCCTTGGTTACAATTTTTTACTTTTAGATATTTACTTGCGACATAAGGGAACTATATGGCTAGTATTGCATTCGATTTTTTCAAAAACAATTCCCATACAACTATTAGGAACTATTGAACCGATTTTAGAATTTTGTTCTGAACAAGTCCTTATGTTTTTTGGTTTTTAAAAAGCGTATTTTTTAAATAATTATTTTTTAACGAAATTTAAAAGCACTGAAAAAAAAATATTTCTGAAATAAATTTTAACATTGTCCCCCGTATTTATAAAGAAAATATACATAAAATTAGTTATTTCAGCTCCCGTGTTTAGGAAAACTACACCATGGAATAAGAATTTTCCGAACTCAAACTAAAGCAGGGCCGTATTTAGAGGTCCAGAGGCCTCGGGCAATAAAGGATCGGAGGCCCCCTCACCCCAAATTATTTTCAAAATAAAGTAAACCATTTTTTTCACTCGAGTTTTTCAATAAATAATTTATTGTGAAATCAAGTAGATTCCTTTAGTATTGAACAAACACATACATATAAATATAAACAGAAAAAAGAATTATGATTTGTTGTATTGACCAATTTTAGTTTTATATTGAGGGTGGAAAATTTAGTTTTCCGTCGGCTATTTGGTCACTTTATTTTGGTAAAGAAAACAAATTCTTTAACTTATCCCGATTTGACAAATCTTCATACGAAGAAGTTGCTACAGTTTTTATAATTGTAATTATATCCTATTTTGATTTAATGACATAACTTCAAACTTGAATTTCCCCTGAAGAAGGCAACAATCCTTGCCGAAACGTCGGGATAAGTTAAAGAATTTGTTTTCTTTACCAAAATAAAGTGACCAAATAGCCGACGGAAAACTAAATTTTCCACCCTCAATATAAAGAAAAAAGAATTATCTAAAATTAAATTTTAGGGTTAACGAACGGAACCTTTCGAGCTTTTTTCGCCGAAAAATCGTTGATGATTTCGTTGAAATCCAGTTCTCGGAGTAAATCCCTTTTAATGCTCAGGAGAAAGCTTCGATAGACGGTTTTGTCCCATCATGGTTCGGAGCCTATTTTTTATAATTTTCATTTTGGAAAATGAGCGCTCTCCATTCTTAATGAAATTTCGAGGCTTGGGAATGTAGCTCTGAAATTTTGATTTTCGAGCTTGTAACGATGAGGTGGATTTTGTATGACAATCGAAATCGATATTCTTCAATAATTATACAAATAAATTACTATTGGCCCACTATGATTTTTTTCAATTTCTTGCATGCAGTAAAATTCGTGAATAATTGATGTCATTTAGTTGTGTCACAATAATGAGTATTTGCTTATCAAACTGCATACCTGACTGCATACAGAAATATGAAACAAATTACCAATTAGTCAATAATAATTGATTTTTCCAAGAATTGAAGAACACCGATTCTTCATATACAGCAATTAATTTATATGTACATTTATATATATAAGAAAAAAAAAATTGTCGAGATACGGAATCGAATACCCATCCTCCGAGGTTGCGGGCAAGTACCACCCCACTCAGCCATTAAGCCATTGGGGTACTCCCTCAAGATGGGCAGTGAATTGGAAGTGCTTCTTATCAGGGCCATTTGATTTCACTGATTTCCTGATTGGAGTGAACAAATATAGATTAATGGTTTCTGTTATTAAAGATTAATATAATTAAATAATCATGTATGATGTACAAAGTACTGTAGGCTGTAGGTAAAGGTAAAAGTGCAAACAAAAATACATATCACTGGAAAAGTTGTTTACTAGTTGGAATTTGAAACAAAAATTTTCCGAAGTCTGTATTGTGGGGGCCCCCGTGTGTGGAGGCCACGGGCTTCCGCTCCGGTTGCCCTCCCCTAAATCCGGCTCTGAACGAAAGTCAGTTGCCTATCGTTCCATTTGAGTCCGGAATATTTGTATTCCGTTGTGTAGTTTTCCTAAACACGGGATCTGAAATAATTAATTTTAACTATGTTTTCTTTATAAATACGACACTGTGTAAATAAAAACATCGCCATAACGATCAACAAATTTAATAAAATCAGTTTTTTTTTTTGAACAATAAATTTTCGAAGATAAACTTATTTTGCAGGTATATTTTTATATCTTAAAATATAGATACTAAGGGTATTCACACAATGACGTAAAACATTTGGTAAATGAACTGTAAAATTTTTCATGAGAAATGCTTTGGTTAAAATTCTAATTTTTGCTAGCGCACTTTTAACGAACAGCTAATTTAAATACAATATTTAACGAAATAAATTATAAGGACGTTCACGCAAAGTTTTGTGTAAACTTATCATTTTACACAATTTGTAAAATTATCACGTTGCTTGAACATGGTTTTTGATTTTTGATTAGACTTTTTGGATGAAGGAGCAATTTCGTCGTGATATTATTTACCTTGGCTTTTCTGGATGCGTTTGATTGGTAAAAATTTAGATTTTTTTTGGTGAACAAAATCATATATTACTGGTCGAATTAAATTTGGAATGAAAAATACGTTTCTCTGGTCAATGTTCCAATTGACATTATCAGCCCAGCCTTGGTACAATCGTACCAAAAAAGCCAGATCGGTATTTACTCTCTTTGTCCTTTGATAATGAAAATTTGTTCTGGCGCTTGAAACACGATTGCAATTCATTTTCTTTTTGTCATTTGTTTGTATAAGACAGAAGTGTAATTTCGTTTACGTTTTAACGAGTATTTATGTTTATGTTGCCCCATGGAATGAAAAAACAAACACATAAATGCGTTTTGACACATCTAGATCAAGAATAAATTGATTTATTTACCCCATTTTTTAGCTTATTACTTTGAATTATTTTTTAAAGATTCATTCTCAATGGACTCTTTTAAACCTGATAAAATCTATTTTGAGTAGTTACTGATTTTTTTCTTGGTGAATCTTAACCCGATTATAAATAAATAAATTATGTGGCGCAACTGTCCGTGGAGAACTAGGGCTTATTGACTTACAACTCTCAACCATTCCTGTGTGCGAGTACTGTTGCCAGGGATGGAGAGGACCTACAGTTTATATGCCGAATCCGAACGGCAAATTTGAGAAAGCACTTTTCATGACAAGAATCACTCTTGGAGTTCAACACAATCGACCCAATGGTTTGGGCTTTAGGGGCAAGGACAGACAGACGGACGGAAGTTGGTGACCCACTTTTTTCGACTACCATCCACCATCGTAATGTCATATTTGATTAAAATCTCGAGTTAGAATTTTTTTATGAATGGAAAACTTGCCATATAGATCCTACACTCGTATGTCTCAACGATAAAATGTAATAGGCAATGTTCTGGAAGCTACAATTTTCAACGAAAAAGTTGAAGGTGAAGTTGTTCCCCTGCCACGAATATCAATTTTCCCTTCAGGCTTACCCATTCCATTCAGACGAATGCAATCTTCAAATTGCTTGGCATATGCCATGATTATTTGATTTATTTGTGCCTTGGATTTAGAAAAGCCGGACTTTTCACAAATGAAATAGCATACACGACAGCGTCTGTCGGGTCCCTAGAATAATCTTAATTTGTTTATTTCTTGCACTAAAAATATTATTTTTTTTAAAGAAAACGAATTTGGTATGATATAAAATTTAAACAAATTTGACAGGCAAGCAGTTAAAAATGAGTTGTTTTAAATCATAGAAGCCAACATACTCAAAAAGAAAACGGAAATGAATGGCTACTTTAACTTTTAGCAAATTGCTTAATCCATATGACATCTGTACAATTATTGTAATAAGAGCGGGAGTTTCAATATTTATATATATTTATATATAATCTATATCTATACTATTATATAAAAGCGAAACCATTTTAAAGTTTGTAACGCATGATCTCAGAAAGTAGTCAACCGATTTATTTGAAATATATTTTATTATTTTCTATATTGTTATGAGAGTATTTATGGCTTTAATTTTTTTTCATTAATTATTTGTCAAACTTAAATATTTTTAATTTTACATTTTTTGTCCATTTTTTTTCATTAGTTGACTTATACAACCACTCATATCTTAAAACCTATACAATAATCGACAAAGATTAGCATTGCTTCATAAAATCAATATTGTCGCGCAAATTTTCAGCCTAAAATCACTTCTAAGTTAAACATACAACCTGAGAAATAAATAAAAACAAATTATAAAATTATAAACTTTTTGAATTCATTTTATCCAGGAAATTAGTTTCCATCACAATCGCGAGGTCGCTGCTTTGTTTCATTTCATTATCATTCCAACATTTTTAATTTTCTTTTCTTCCCATGCTCTTTCTCTCTTAATATGTGTTCCATTTATTAGTTACGTTTTTTCTCTCACCTACCTACCTACATTACATATTCAATTTTTCTGTATATTGTATAGTTCATCCACTAACCTACACACATTATTTTTTTGTTTCTCTAATTCTATAGTCACATCGCTGAGCAGTGTGGGGCGTGGGCTCTTTTTTTTAAGTTACTATGGAGTATGAACATTTAATTAACTACAGTGCCGTGCACATGAAATGCCGATTTATCTAAAGAAAAATGAGATTTTTTTTATTTTTCTGGTGCGAGGAAGTGAATAGATTATAATTCTTCAAAATTATCTTAAAAATAAAAAAAGTTCTATTATAATAGCTTGAATTACAAATTTTGTATCACTTCCTCGAACAATAAAACTGGATTAAGTTAAAATTTTCTTTACAAATAACTCGAAGAAGGTACTTACAATGACGTCGATAAAAAGAGCACACAAATGTGGTTAGGTTAAGTCAGTTGCACTGCACTGAACATGAGTAGATGAATAAAAAAATGTGTCTATGGATATTTACACACGCATACCTATTACCTTTACCTATAGATGTTTGAGAACATTAAAAACGCAAATTTGTTTTTTTTTTTACCGCAAACTATATTTTTCGGTTGCAAAAAAAAACTTTTCTAGGTATGAATAAAAGAAAGAAAAGAAGAAAATAGACAAAAATTTTGTTTTGTTTTCAACTAAAAAATTGAAACGGTTTTGTTTGTTTTCACGTGCGGCTTGGCCTTTACTACGTAATATTTTACTTAAGTTTTTTTTTTCTAAAGTGTTAATTTCGGTAAGGAAGTGTTTTTTGATTGATTTTTTTTATTAAATACGAGTACATAACAAGCTTGAATTCGTTGTTTTTCTTTTATCGCGTAGAAATATAAAATGAGCAAAAGAAAGGCTAACATCGGAAGAAAATCCATAAGCACAAAAAGAATGTGTTGGATACAATTTGCGAAGCAACGCGAGCACGGGTCGGCTAGTATTTAATATTTGCTTTGATTATTTTCACGAACGGTCACGGTTTAGACATGTTTGGATGCACGTTTTGTAATAAAAAGCAATAATCAATTTATTAGTAAGAAAGAGGAAAAGAAAGGAAAGAGAAAAGAATTATGGAGTCGCTTAGTTAATTGCTAAATATCTAGAAAAATAAACTGCTACTTAGCAAAATGTTAAGTTTGTTTTCATAAAATTTAATAATTTAATAATTTCTCAAAAAACTTTAATTTTGCAAACATTTTATTTGAAAATCGTTAGAGCGTTTTTTTTTTTTAATTAATTCAAGTTTAAAAATATTTATAATATGCAGTTACATAGTGCTTATTAATATACGTTTTATATTTCATTTTCGTAAACAATACGATGGTAGGGACGTCGAAAAATGTGTATCCTGCAATTCCGTCCGTCTGTCTGGCCTCACCCCTACAGCCCAAACCATTGGGTTTACTGAATTCAAAATTCAAATTTGAAATTTAAGAATATAAGCTGATTCGCTTTAGGCGTTTTTATTTTTTTAAGACTAAAAGTAACAGTAGTCCCCATACACATTTTTTGGTCAAAAATCAAAATTTCTCAAAAACAAACCGATAGTTTTTTTTTTTAATTTTCTCTACATTTTTTTAACTTAATTTGGCTTCTTTCAATAGAAAAAATGTAATTGCTCCAGAAGGGTACCCCCATAGAACAGTTTATTTGTTCTTGAATTTTCTCATAGAGAAATACATATATTTACCAAGAGAACCGACCGGTACCCGTCTTGCCTTAAACACCCTCAAATTTTATTTGAGGTGAACTCTCTCAAATTCCATATTGGTGAATACAAGTGAGTGGTGGAAAAAAGGCAAAATGTCGATTGAATTCTTGTCAAAAATGACAGTTCCACAATTTCGATTTCAAAAACAAAACATTCAATTTGAGATTCTACAAGTAAGTTTTTGTAAATTATTTTGTTTTGTCTAAATATTTAACAGAATTTATTTCTTTTCAGATCAAAAACCTTAATAATCAAGAGCTATAAGTGTATTTAATTGAAAAAACTATAGACCAGAAACCAGAAGAAAGCAATGAGACTTATTCTACTCGGAGTTTAAGTAGGTACGTTTAGAAAAAGAATCTCGTGGCAAGAGTACGATAACTCAGGCGACAAGATATTATAACGGATTTTTTAAGAACAGTTAAAAACAAGCATTTTTTAAATTGCCCCTACCGCCTAAACGGGGGGAGATAGACCCCCCTCCCATAGTAAAAAATGCTTGCGTTTAACTGTTCTATACAAATCCGTCATTAAACTTTGTCGCCTGAGTTATCGTAGTCTCCCCAATCTCGTAAATAAGAGAATATTTTAGTTACTTTGTTTCTAGATATGGATTATTGCAATAATATACTTGACTAGCGCCAATCTGGTATTTCAACGCACAGAAAGCAAATACTTTCAAGAAATTTGGGCAATGTAAAAATCTTTGCTTTAATTTTTAATAATTTACTTCATTCGATCGTCATTTTTTGCATGGAATGTGGCTTCTTGTGGGGAACCATCTTTACTACAACGAATTCTTACCTAAATACATACATAAGTACTTTAAAAATTTAAGTTAAATCTCATTGAAAAAGATGTACATAAGAATAATAATCGACTTTTTTGGCGTCTACTTAGTGTTTTCATTTCGGGAGCTGCTGATTACAAACCACGATACTGAAAGCAACTTCTCTCAAAAAATTTGGAAGATTTGCTCAAAACAAGGGCGCTGATTCCCAGGTAAGTTTATTTTATATTATATTTTTCTTATTATCAATGTTTTTAACCACAGACGTTGGCCTTTATTTGTAAATAATTATTCAAAGCCTGCTGAAGTAAAGTATATGTATATTTCTACACTCAATTGCTGCTGTGATATCTGCCTGAGGGGCTATGGTCGGTACAGGCGTTGACGTTGGAGGTGTCTCCGTCGCTGCAAATAGTCAGATGCTTGTAATGCAACAACACCAGCAGCAACAACCCCAGAGCTACGAATTCAATTCCAAATTAGCGAACATCCTCAGCTATGCCATCGACTTTGTGAGATTCAAGTCAATGTTACAAGTGAAAGCTTCGACATTAATAGTCGACCGCCCAGTTTTGGAACGACTAAACAGCAGCAACAGCAACGGCTGAGTACCTATGCAGGCAAATCAGGTTAATTAATTAATTAACTTACGAGTAATGTAATGGATATTTTAAATTCTATTCTTCTTCAGGATTTCCAAAACGTCCTCCGCCTTTTCATCAGCCGCCAAGAAATATGATGCTGCAAGCCGACCAAAAAAAACGACTTGCAGCTGCAACTAAAGCAACATTTTCTGGTTTTATAGAGTGCAACTGTCTCACAAAATGACAGCGGGGACACTTAACTGACCGAGACAGGGGCTACTGAGGCCGCTTAGGCCGACACATACCAAATAGATGAGGAATTGAATGTCGACTTTGAAGCAACCGGCTGTGAGAACACCTTCTAAATGACGGGAATCGGAAGTCGGAAGTAAATCTTCTGAATATTGAAAATCTCATCACTTTCGTATGCACTATTTTAAATTTTCTAGAAATTTTGGTAAACTTATAAACTGGAAAAATAAAAGCTGAATTGCATGAATACATAATGCCTATTGAATCACCAAAACTAAGTACATTCTGAACACAACTAACTGGACTCACATAGAAGACCGTCGACACAGAAATGCCCCTACAAACTACGCTAATGATGTTTCAAGAATTGAGAACCCGCAACCTTCACCTGCTGAAGATGTCCCAAAATAACACAATCGGAAATTGTGCACTTGTGACATGGTCCGATTAGGATTTTGGAATTTGCTTCGTATAAGAATGTCACAAACGACTTGCCACAATTTTTTAATCAACGGATCGACTTACGAGCACTATTCCGGGAATAGTACAATTCAAAACCAATCAATTTGCTACAATTTCATTGCACGTTCATTGACTAGAAGACTCATAATGCCAAGACTACTTCAAAGTAAGTAACATAAACCACAAACTTTGAAAGCACTAATTGTTTTTTTTTTTCAGCAACAAATCAAAACGAAGCGGTATTGCAACAAGTCCTGCAATGAAGATGATTCGAAGTCGATTTGACTCTTTAAATCTCATCCATTAATAGTCACGGTTCGTGGTGCAGCTAGTTTTTAAATAAAGTTGTAATTTTTTTTCAAAATTTTATGTAATTTAGTATAATTTTGTTTTAGATTTAACGCTATTAATGTATTTTCAATAAAATAAAAACTGGATTTTAAAATGTAACTTCTTAGTTTTTGAGTAAATACAAAAATATTAAATGTAAATTTGATCTGCTCAGGTCAATTATTATAGTGGATTATACCTTTTTTTATTTTTTGTTTGTTTTGTTTAATAATAAAAAGCAAATAAGCTGTTTTAAGTAGGTTTTATTTTTTTTTATTGAGACATATGTTCAATTTAACAAAATGAAAAACTTAGTATTTTTAATCCTATTCTTCTTATGTTTTGGTTCATCACGTTCGTATGTATTCCTTTGTGATTTCATGTGGTCAACAGCATTAGTCAGAAATTCGTTCTTTTAATTTTGCGTCAGAGTGCGAAGTTTAACTTACCTTCAAATTTTTCTACTACATCAGGTTTTTAAAATATACCTCTTTAAAAATTCTAAGGACAACCAAAACCGGTAAAACATGACGTATCTCTTAACTTTAAATTGCAAGATGATTTTGCAGAGTACATGTCTTTGCTTTTACCTACAGTTTAAATCATTTTGCTATTTCACTTAGTTTTCGTAATTTCTTATTAGTTATGAAAGACTCATAAGTCTTCATTTGACTTTACCTGAAGTTTTGAACAAAAAACTAGATTGAAATTCTTTTTTTGGTTTTAAATAGTTCGTTTAATTTTTGATGCTGATTACAAATCCGAACTCCGATTTTGGCTACATGTGGTCAAACTAAGAAATGCCCGTTTTCAACATTATTTTTGTATTTTTTTCAATATATTACAAGATCTTGGTGTTATAATCTTAAGACTACAAATTTGTTATATGAAATAGTAAAAATTGAAAACATTGAAGGAAGATATTCTAGATTTGAATAATCATCACACATTTTTTTTGAAAAAAAAAAAACAATTTTATGAAATTGATAGCTTCGAAAAGCCTTATACATATGTATGTACATATGTAGATAAGTGCTTTCGAATTACAAAAAAAAAAAATATCTCAAAAACCTTAATTGATAGAGTAATTCTGGAGTCGGGTTTGTATTGTTGTTGACGGCATCGAAAGCAATAAAGTTACCATGAATGAAGTAAGGTATTTCAATTAAATTCCAGAGACCTACAATTTAAATTAGAAAGAGAAAAAATTAAGACAGTTCTTATTTTATTATTTATAAAAATATCCTCCCCAGCTACATACATCACAGAGTTCGCCAAAACATGTACAAGGCAGATATTCAACTGTGAATTTCTGCAAAATTGTATCGGTAGCCCCAAGCATTACCTCATCATACTTGAGAACATAGTGAAACAGATCAATTGGCCAATCCTCGTTGGTAGGTACTGTCTTGAAAAACTGACTCTAGATTAAATCGACGATTGTTCACATCATGAGGCAGGGCAATCTTTCGCCTATCGGTAGTTGGCTGTAAGAATTGCTTTGCATTGCACAGATGGTGACAAATGACGTGAATGTGCTACTGCTATATTAAACGCTGCAATTGATTCAACTTGTATTGTTCAAATTGTCTTGGCTATGAATGGCCAGGGATAATGTCAACAAGTAAAGAGATTCCTCAACTTTATAGCCACTCTCGACATGTATATCCCTCTCGATAAATGAAGCATGTCAGATAGGTTTCATAATGAAGCTTTCCAGTCTTCTGCAATATCGATCCCTTCATTGTAAGCCCTTCTCATTCATACAGTCGAGTCGGGTTAAAAATGAGGACATAAGAACCCATCGGAATAGAGCTATTTGATTGCCAGGAACAAAATCTTGTTGACAAGTGTAATTTTAACTAAAAAACAAAACAGTATTTATATATTGAGTTTAAAATTAATGTGATGAACCTTGAACTTGTACCTCTTCGTGGCTGATGATTGGTCGCTACAGAATAGATATGTTGGCGTTGGTGGCTTCCTTCTAGGGGAATTCCACATCTTCTGTTTCAACATTTTCCTTGGTTTCTTTTTTAACTGAGGATTAAATTATGTGCAAATTTATTATTTATTTTTACTAGCGGCCCGGTACGTGCTTCGCTACGTATAAGGCATAGTAATAAAAAAAAGATTATTAAGTTCACTTATTCAAACAAAAAAATATTTTAAATTGCTAGCTATTTAAAAGTCCAAATGACCCAAATGATATATTGTTTATATTATACATATTTATCAGTAAAGTGTAAAAACTAAAAAATAAAAAAGAATTGGGTACTCTTACTATAGTGGGTCTATATAGGTTAGTCTAAAACAGTTGGATAAACAATAGTTTTTGTTTTTCCATTTTGAGCTTGAATAAATGAACAGTTGGGGGTACCGACTCTGGAACAGGCAACATAAAGTTGGCGAATAAAGTTTGACAGTTCGTATCAACTAAAATTTTTTTCGCGTCGAATAAATTTGTTTTCCTAAATTTATTAATATATGATATTGAAAAGTAAAAGTATGCATCATATATCAAATACGAACTATGTATATTGCTATCGTTTTGTTAAGAATTTGTGTGGAAATATGTCTTCAAACGTATATAAACTTACATTTTGTAATTCATTCGTCGTTCGTTGGTCGCGCTCATGTGAATACTCTTTTATATGTCGTGACTACACCTGACAGTTTCGCTTGAATTTGAAAATTAATGGCATTAATATGAATGTTCTTCGGTGCTAAAATGGCGCGTTCTCTCAACCAATCGTGATTTCTGTAATTCTGAAGAATATTCGGAAAAACACATTCAATCAACTCATCTATAGATTGCGCAATTGTACACAAATTGTTCGGTAAAGTGATCAATCCGTTGGTACTGTCGATTGGTATTTTGCCATCACCAATTTCTAACAATTGTTTTGAAAACTCATGGGCATCATTGTGTAGGTGAATACTCATATTAATGTTCAGTGTCAATTTTCGTACATATCTCCAAAGAACTGATGACTTCAAACAGGTGTTTATTTCATCAGCAGGAGTTGATCGAGGAACTACAGGCAATGTTTGACGAAAGTCCCCTGACAGCAATATCAGAGCACCCCCAACAAGCTGTTGATTACCGCGTAAATCTTACATTGTTCGATTAAATGCTTTTATTGATTTTTTATTCGCCATTGTGCACTCATCCCATAAAATAATTGACGTTAATCGCAGAACTTTTGCCATAGCAGAATTCCTCGAAATATTGCAAGTTGGAGTTTCAATCACCTGTACATTCAATGACATATACATGTTTTTGTTGAATATTCAATTTGGTGCTATTACAATTTTGTGATTATCAGATGGCATACGATTAAGAGCAATTTTGAACAATTGAACTAATGCGTTATGCTGATGGAAAAACCTTCGTAGCTCACGAATAATTTCTCGTCTTGTATTTGAAACAATTGTACAACGTTGATCTAATTCATTTATAAGACATTATGATTCAGATTTATATAAACATGGCACAATCCTGCTGAGGCATTTACCAAGTCGGCATAAAATTATGTGTAATAATTTTAGTAGCACCAAAAGAAGTCATTTGAAATGCCGAATTGTATTGTTGAATATTACTCAAAAATTGCTTCGACGTTTGAAATCTCCCAAAAATAAATGAATGCAATGGTTCGGGTGGAGTTTCTAATGTTGGCAATCTCACTTTACCATTAGCACAACACATGCCGAGCGTTTCACCTGGAAAGTTAGCCGCATCACAATGTGGACATCTTGCGTCCATCATTCCAATGTATCCGTACATACTCTATAATCAATCTGACTATTTGAATTATAAGCAGCATTTCATCCAAAAGAGCACGACGATTTGTGATCGCCGTGCAAGATTAGGTACAGGTACAGGGTCAACAGATCTATTCTGTGCAGTACGTTCACGCTGCAATGCATTAGCTTGTGCGTGTTCATCTGTAGTCTGAGATGGTCTTAATTATGCCACTTGATTTGCATTACGCGTTCGCCGGCCTATGTTTGGTCGTCTTGCTCGTGGCATTTTACCTTCACTCAACAACTCAACAATATTTTGGAAAATATAAACACAAAGCAATAACTCAACAATATTTTGGAAAATATAAACACAACAAAGCAATGATTATCGCTGATAAAATGAAATGACATCAGATGACATTAAATTTGTTTGACAGAACTGTCGTCACTTTTTTGTCTTCGATTGTTTTGCCAAAGGTTCAAATTGGCATTTAAATATTAGTACAAATTGTTTGTATGGGAGTATAGAAAGATGTTGATTTTACACTTTTTCAAGATTTTTTTTTAAATTTTCTCTACGTACAAACCTTCTCTGGACTTCCACGAATAATTCAAAACCAAAATTAGCCAAATCGGTAAAGGCATTGTTGAGTTATAACATTACAACGAAAAGTGGCATTGATTTTTATATATCGCACCTCCGGTGGTACAACGACGTAAGTGCAAATTTTGAATTTTCTCAGTTAAGTATGTCACAACTCTTAAAAAAGGTATTTGCTTCCAATAAAACAAAGACCTAATTGAAATTGTTCTGTTTGTGTCCAGAGGACAGATATGTCTTTGTACCGTTACAATGTTTTCAAACTAAAGTATCGCAAGTACATTGACTTATCTGTCACTTGTGTTTAAAATCTGCAACGAACAACGCTTTGATTAGTCAGACAATGACCTATTTGTATGAGTTCCAAAACTTTTTGTATAATTGTTTTATTATTTTCGGTCGAACAAAGTCGTAAGTGCACGTTATGACAGTTTTCTGTTGAATTTTTTAAATATTTTACTAATATTTCAGTGAGACATCGACACAAGTGTTAAGTTTATTTATTACAAATCACTATTTTGTTTATTTGTACTAAAATTATTATTAACACTGCTAGAAGCAGACAAAAATGACTGAACTTCCAAAAACTGTGTTTAATTACCCTTGAATAAATAGTTTTTTTTTTTCATTAAAAAAAAAATGTATGCTTTTTTTTTAATTAAACCCGTTTTCAAAATGTTAAATCGTGTTTTCCGAAGAACCGACTTTTTTGCATTTACGTCATTGTACCACCGGAGGTGCGATATATAGATTTAAAATAATAATATTTTCGATTTAAATTGTTTTACCTTCATTTGCATTAATGGTAATGAATTTTGTTTTGTTTACATTTTGCTTAGTTGTCAAAATTCTTACCTCGTTGTTAATCTGTCAAAACTGAGCCGAACTCAAATTGTGTGCCTATACTTTCTGCATGATTTTTTCTGTTTTTAGCGAAACTTTTCATAAAAATCACAGAATTTGTATGCCAAAAGCAGGCAAGTATTATTTTTAGCACAGTTTTCACTGAAAAGAAGTGCCCAATTCATTTTTCTTAAAATATTGCAATAATTTTTCAAATTTTGAATTCAACGGATCTCTTTTTTGAACGGCTGAGTTCGCCTCACAATGTTTTCCCCCTAACTGTGCATACTGAACCCAAAAGCCCATAACAACTACATAGAATGTGGATTTTTCCATAAGAAATTCACGGGACAACTAACACATGCTTATGCTAACGGGCAAAATGTGCTCAGTAGAGCTTGTAGGTCGAAAGAGAGCAAACCCCATAAGTCGGTTCTCTTGGTAGATATATTTCTCTATGAATTTTCTCAAGAACTTGTCAATTCTTTTCAATAGCTACAGCTCTTATACTGTCTTAATAATATTTGATGATCAAAAATGTCATTGTTTTTATTTTTAATTTTTGAAAAAAATATTAAATTTTTTCGAAATTCGATACCATAAAAATCATTTCATCATTTTTTACGAAATTGAAATGTAAAACGTATGTCAATAAGTTCCAAATAACTAAATATTAAAGATATTTTTGAGATCAAATTAAAAAATTTGTACACAATAAATTGATTTAGAAAAAACGACTCCAACGATTTCCAAGTAAAAAATTTTAAAAACTAATTATTTTTTTGAGAAATCATATGACATTTAAATCTTTTTAAACAGACTCTTTGGATACATGAACAGGTGCGTACGGCCCAGTCGGGCATTTTATTTATGTAGGTTTTCGTGTTTTATAAAAAAAAGTTGCCAATTAAATTTTTCTAAAGATTTACATAAAAGTATTTTGATATCAATATGTGTCTTTCTCTCCGAGATTTTCAGTCGAAGTTCAATGTTTACCAATTTTAGTAAAATTTTTTAAAAGATTTTATTTCTTATATAGAAAAAATACAGGTTGGATTTTTCTGAAGACATCATCATTATAACATATAATAACATCAATCTGACATCAATACCTTCATTTATTTACGATGTTCCAATAGAAAATAGAATTTTTAACAATTTTGTGTAGTAGTTTTTGTAGATTTTTTTAATGAAAAAAATTAAAGTTGGATTTTTCTAAAAATTTAATTGAATGATGAAAACTATGTGTTTACAATATAATTTATTCAGTTTGCTAAGATATTCGGGTCAAAAAATATTTTTACCAACTTTTAATAGTGTTTTTATTTTATTTGAAGTTTTCTTTTTTGTAAAAAGCCCTGCTTCGATTTTTCTAAAAATTGTACCAGATATCAAAAACGTTATTTGTCGTTGCATACAATTATTCTACAGGTAATATGATTTTTTGTTCGTAAAATTTTCGAGGTGACAATTTTTTTTCCGTTTTTAAAAAAATCGTTAATTGTTTTTTTGTTTAATTGATGTTGATAGCGTTATTGGTTCTTAAGATATTTGGGTTAAACCAAAATGTTTACTTTTTTTAAATTGCTAAAGTAATAAAGACCTTCTTAATATTTTTTGCATCTTTCTGTGTTATTATCTGTAAAAAAATTTATTTGAAGTCAATATCTGTACTTGTTCTCGAGATATGGACGACGAAAAATGGTATCCCGATCGTGAGGACGCTTGAAATTACGATTTAGATTCTAGACACCTTGGAACGTCAATTCGACAAAAACGTGTACCTGCAATTTAGTTGTAGAAAAAACTGCAACTAATTGATATTCAAGAAAAATTTAATTGAAAGCTCAGGATTCGAATTTGAAATTAAAGCCCTTATATAATTGTCACTTCATTTTATAACAAGAACTGTCATTCTGACATCTACGTATGTTACATTACAATCCATTAAAGATACTTTCTCTTTCTGCAAAAAAAAAAAAACTGAATCAACACGAAGGACCAAAGCTCTTTTTCTATAGAGGAAAATTCTCCTTGCGCCTGTGACAATGCTAACAATTTATGTATATTAAATTCTGAATAACCCCCAGTCTTGGAAAAAACAAGGATGTTATGACACCATTTTTAACCAACTTGTAGACCAAATAACTATAACACACCCCCAGTTATGTATTGGATTTAGCAAAAGTACATTCATATTTTCAATTAATGGTGATAGTGAATTATTTTTAAATGTTTTTAAATTTTGTGATTTAGTTTTTTAAGGAATTGACTTTTTTCTTAAATTATGAAAGGTGTTTCTGTGAAAATTATTTGATCACAAGTTTCCACGGGTTCCCTAATTTAAAAAATAATTGGGTTTAGTTTCTTTTTGAACTTTTTTGTGTTTAAATAAGATATGTATATACTTAAAACTTTTAATTTAGTTGTGTTTGTTTAAATATTTCTGGAAAAGGATAAGACATAGTTAAAAAACTGTGCTCTATGGATTTACGTGCGAGAATGTAGATATTGTTATTTATGTTAAGCGTATTTGAAGTGAAAAAGGTGTGGACAAAATTATAAAGAAGAAAAATTCTGTATTCAGTGGAATATGCATTACGGGAGCTTGTGGCAGAAATTGACTTAATAGAAATAGCAAGGGCGATGACATCTTCATTGATTAAAATATTAACAATTACAAATTTTGTTTTATTTGCATTGAGTGAATTGAATATCATTGAGATAAACTATCTAGTTAACTAAATTTTAAACTAAAGTTTTCGGACGACGCGAAGTGACTCCACAAACAAAATATGCGTGCCCAAGTAAATTCATAATTTTAATAAAATGCAACACTATTCAACACCACAATAACAATGACATTAATTATGACACTAATGAGATAACAATAAAAGACCTACAGATTTATAAGTGGAGATGATGTGTGTGCATGGACAGAAGTGATAATTTGTTTGTCACCTAGTGGTAATAATGATTAAAATTATATTTGAATTAATATAATTTATAATAAAAAAGTTAGAGCTACGAGTTGCAATGCGGTAGTTAGAACTTATATTAAAATAACATGCCTAGTTGTGATAATAGTAGACTTTTGGCGCTGTAACAAAATAAAAGAGATACATAAACAAAAGGGAAAATGGGAAAAGATCAAGAATTTTTAGAGGCCGCTAGAAATGGAAATATAGTACAATTTGAGAAATTACTTAATCAAAAGAGTAAGCGTGGAGGTCCATTAGCAAGGTAAGTTATATTATATATACGAATTAAGTCGCTCTTACTTTCTTCTTGAGATGGAAATACTTAAATGTTTCTGACACACAATATGTTCAAATATATAATCGTATGTTTTTGAAGGTACAAATGGTATCTATGAGTGCCTCTAATAGTTTACCCATACTTGTGTTTCAGATGAATTTGTAAGTTTTATTAACTGAGATTGCTCTAGTTTGTATTACAATGACTGTTTTTTTTTGTTTAAACCACGATGCTACGTGTTTGATATATAAATGGCACTATAGTATCTTTTGAAAGTATCTATGTATAGATTAGTCCAGTAACTATAAACACATATAAGACCATGCGTTAAATTCGGTAGTTCTGATGTTTTGGTTACTTGTTTATGATGTTGGCCTTAATAATAATCCATAATTTCCGACCTCGAGCACAGAACGCAACATGTCAAAAAATCAGAAAAATTTAGAAAATTTCGCGCCTTATTTTAGCTTAATAGTATTTTTCATACTGAAGGATAATTTTTTTAAAATACAATCTTCAATGTTCTATGATTTTAAGGCAAATATATTAACTAAAATTTGAGCCCAAGGTTGTGTCTGTAGATGTAACCGTTTTTAGGATACAGTTTTTTCAAAATTAGTTTAAATAATAATACTAAAATAAAAAAAGGAGGCTGCGATGCGACCAACACTGATAACTTCAAATCCTGTCTGTCGATTTGTCTTGCTTAAAACTTTAACAAAATGTTCTTACTATATTTCGGGTAAGATAAGTAATTTAATCTTTATTTTATCAGTTTTTTGTTTTTTTTTTGTGTTTTTGTAGGGTTCCGTGTTTGTAAAAAAGCTGTCGGGGAGAGTACGATAACTTTGGCGACAAAGTTTAATGACGAATTTGTATAGAACAGTTAAAAACAAGCATTTTTTACTATGGAGGGGGGGTCTATCTCCCCCCGTTTAGGCGGTAGGGGCAATTTAAAATAAATATGTACATTAAATGGAAAAAAAATAATTACAAAATAACGGTAATACTTACAATTAAGTATTATACCTTTTTTCAAAGCCAACATTTTTGTCTATTAGCTTGTTTTTAAATCAAGTCAAAACTATGCATAGTTTTTGAAAAAAATCAAATTATCTACTGTTTTTTTTTTTTAGAATTCATTGCTCTTATTTGTTTTTGATCAAAAACTGAAAACTAGATGACTTTATGTCTTCTAGTTCTTGAGAAAATTGAAAATTACCAAAAAAATATTTTAATTAAATTACCTTTTCCTTGCTTAAGTATTAACGTAGTCTTATTTTGATAGTAATAATCGAATATGGATTAAGATACACCTAGGGTAAATTAATTTTTCTTAAATCCAGCTTATTTAAATGCAAAAGAAACTTTGCATGCACCACATCTTGCACCCACCGAACCTTGCCCCCTCCCCACCTTGCACGCACTCCAACTTGCAGCCTCCCCAAATCCTATAGTGTTCCCAAGCAGATCCCACTGTTGCATACACCCAAACTCGCACACACCTTACTGTTGCATACACCCAAACTCGCACCTACCATTGTTAGTATCAAAATAAGACCACTCAAGCAAAAAAAAAAGAATTAAATTAAAATAGTATTTGTGGTTATTTTCAATTTTCTCAAAAACTAAAAGACATACAATCATCTAGTTTTCAGTTTTTGATCAAAAACAAATAAAGCAATAAATTCTGAAACAAAAACAATGGTAGATAATCTTGAAGTATTGAAAAATTACACTTTAAACCTTTTTTTTTGAACTTTTTTTACTCAAATTTTGAGTTTAAAATTAAATTTTTCAAAAACTACGCATAGTTTTGACTTGAATTAAAAACTGGCTAATAAAACAGAATGTTGGCTTTAAAAATTTGTATAAAACTTAATTGTAAGCATCACCATTATTTTTTAATTATTTTTTTCCATTTTAAATAATAATTTTTTTAAATTGTCCCTACCGCCTAAACGGGGGAGATAGACCCCCCTCCCATAGTAAAAAATGCTTGTATGAAGCCCCTCTACCCAAAACCGTTATTATATCTTGGCGCCAAAGTTATCGTACTCGTGCCAAGCTGTCAGTTGATGTTTTCTAAAAAATTACCAAACAAAATTTTGAATGTGATGAAATAATTTGATTTCAAAATCTATTTTTGTTAACGAGATTTTTAGTCGAAAACCAATTTTTACCATTTTAGTAGCATTTCTTGAAAATATTTTTTTCTTATATAAACAAATACGGATTGGATTTTGCTAGGTTAGGTTAGGTTAGGTTGAGGGGCTGACAGTTGATGTCTTTACCGTCACACTTAGATCAATACAGATCCATTGTGATACCCGTGAGTATTGCTATTCAAGCTATTAAGAAAAAACCTATGTGTTTAGTTAGTCAAGCCATTTAGAGACTTTGACGAAGTTCAGAATGTTAGTACCTGGCGTACTAGAGAGTTCTTTCAAATCCCCGAAGAAATAGTTGCCAAGCAGTTTCTTCCTTTGATGGGAGAGTGCGGGACAGTGACACAGAAAGTGCGAAGTGTCTTCATGCACCGCCTCGTCACCGCATCCTCTGCATAGATCATCTGAACTGGTGGCCTGGGACCCAGCAGAGTCTTATGTTGTGCTGTGCGCCAAGAACCTTAAGCTCTTCGCGGCAGCATGAAATAAGCTTCTATCGCTTTTATTGGCGCTTGGCTATCAATGTAAAAGGTGATATCAGCTCGTGGTATCGCCATCATTGATACCTTTTTAGCAGCTGTTGTCACTGCCAAGATCTCCGCTTGGAAGACGCTACTGTAGAAGCCTGCCCCTACACCAGTGTCCATTTTAGAGCCATCAGTATAGATATGTAGCTATTGACGACTCACTGGGGTATGGTATATTATCTATCCATTCCTCTCTGCTTATCCAGACTTTAGTTTGACTAAGTCTCAGGGCACTTTTGGCCGCAGACTCTTCAACAAAGAGGTCTAGGGGAATTAGATTGAGTATAACTTCCAGTCCCGCAGTTGGAGTGGATCTCATTGCTCCGGTAATGCCAGTGCACGCAAGCTTTGAACTTTTCTCAAAGTTTTCAGGTTCGTGCTCTTTTCTAAAGCTTTCCACCATACCAAATTACCATAGGTTAGTATTGGTCTAATTATTGCCGAATACATCCATCTGATAATTTTAGGGTTTGGTCCCCAGGTTTTCCCGAAAATTCTATTGCAGGAGTAAAAGGCAATTGATGCCTTTTTGAATCTATCTTTGGTGTTCAGGCCTCAGTTTAGTTTTTTATCTAAGATCACACCGAGATACTTTGCGTGATCAGAGATTTTAAGAGGGCAGCCTTCAATTGAAGGAATTTTAAAATCAGGTATTTTGCGCTTGTTAGTAAATAGCACTAGTTCTGTTTTAGCTAGATTGACTGTCAGCCCACAGTTCCTAGTCCATTTGCTTACCAACGAGAGGGCGTATTCGGTTTGTTTACTGATAGTGGGTAGGAACTTGCCAGTCGCTAGTAATGCAAGATCATCAGTGTAGGCTATTATCCTTACTCCACTTGATTTCAGTTTAGAGAGTATGCCGTTCATGACAAGAACCCAAAGTAGCGGTGAGAGAACTCTACCCTGAAGGGTGCCCCTGGATATGGTTACTCTCACCCTTTCTTCCGCTAGCTCAGAGTTAATTTGTCTCTTTCTAAGCATACACATTATCCACTGTGTTATTGCTTTTTCGACTTTGTGGTCGTCCAAGGCTTGCTTCACTGTTTCGTTCTTCACGTTATTGAAGGCTCCTTCAATGTCCAAGAACGTTGCAAGGGTGTATTCCTTGTCATTCAGTGATTTTTCTATGACGCTGACAACACTGTGCAATGCTGTTTCAATGCTTTTTCCTTTAATGTAGGCATGTTGAATTTCCGATATATGTATAGTCCGGTTTCAGGGTGCTTCGGATGTGTATATCAATTAGCCTTTCAAAAGTTTTCAAAATAAACGATGTTAGACTAATGGGTCTATAGACTTTGGCCTCCGTATGGCTAGGTTTACCAGCCTTAGGGATGAAAACTACCTTTACCTTACGCCACAATAAGGTAACATACCCCCATTTAAGGCTATTATTGAAAATGCTAGCTAGGTGTGGGATGATAAGGTTTATGCACTTCTGAAGCATCATAGGGAAGATTCCATCTAGACCAGGGGATTTGTACGGGGAAAAGGAGTGAATGGCCCATTCCTCCTTTCTTCCGTTATAATATCCGATGGCACTAGGGTTTCTGTATGAGACTCTGTTTCTGGACTGCGGATATCAGCTACACAGCCAGGAAAGTGAGTAATCACAAGAAGCTCAAGCGTTTCGTAACCGGATTCAGTCCAGCTGCCTGTAGGTTTTTTGAGGGGTCCTATAGTGACTGAATCCTTGGTCAGAATTTTCCTGAGTCTTGCTGATAGATTTGTACTTTCTATTTCGTCGCAGAAGGCCATCCATGAGCTACGTTTTGCTCGTTGTGTTTCGACCTTAAACATACGTTGACTGGTCTTATAATGTTCCCAGTCAGCTTCTTTCCTAGTTATTTTGGCGACGTTGAAAAGTCTTCTAGTTTCTTTTCTTAAGTTGCCTATTTTAGTGGTCCACCAGGGTGGTTTTTTCCTACCTTTTCCCATATGATTGATGGGACAGCTTTTTTCTAAAGCGTGATTCAGAACAACTCTGAGTTTTTCTGATCAATATCTATGTCAGAGGGTTCTTGAATTAGAAGTGTGTTCGGGTTTTGAATCCCCTGTCCTACCTCCCTGCAGAATACGTTCCAGTTTGTTTTCCTGACATTCCTAAAGGGTTTTGGAGTTGCTGCTTCATTTTGTATCAAGAAGCCTATCAGTTTATGGTCTGAGAATGATTCCTCTTTAAGAACATTCCATTGATCTATTACTATTGTGCTTGAGTTATTGGTTAGGGTAGCATCAAGCACTTATTTTCTATTTTTAGTTACAAAAGTGGGTTCGTTACCCCTGTTTGCTACTAAAAGATTATGGTCTAGTATAAATTCAAAAAGAGACTCACCTCTGTTGTTGATGTCGGTACTACCCCATTGGGTATGATGTGAGTTTGTATCACAGCCTAGTACCACGTCCCATCTCTCAGAGGCAGCTTTCTCTACAAGCTGGCTTGTGATGTTAGCGGGAGGCCTTTCTAGTCCGTCATGCGGCATATAGCATGATGTCAGGATCAGTGGTGGGAGTCCCTTCCTTTCTAGTTTCACAGCACACTGGTCTAGATCACTGTAATTTGCTAAAAGAAAGAGATTAAACTTCTTCCTGGCTAAAATACAGGATCTGATATTACTATTAGCTACTTGTGTGGCTTTGTATAATATAAAGTCTGATGTGTGTAGTCCTCTAATCCTGCCACCTGAAATCCAGGGTTCTTGAATTAGGGCAATGTCTATTTGTCTACTTCCCAAAATGTAGACAAGATTGGAGCTGGCGGCTTTACTATGATGAAGATTAATTTGAATCAATTTCATGCACATATTTTGTTACTTACTTTTTTGGTCTTATTGGTTATGAGCCGCAGTTTGCATCGGTTTATGCCGATGCGTACTTTATATCCAATTTTCCGCAAGAGGGGTATGGATTTGTGGCTAAGTTGCACCACCACTTCCGTACCTTCCTCCGTTCTTTCTCCCATCTCTATTACTTTCCAGCTTTGACTAAGCTGTTCCGTATTCAGAGATTGGAGATATCGTTCTACGCGATCACGGGGTATCGCGGGGCCTTTTATCGTCATTTTGGCCTTGGGTTTGACGAAGTCGCTGATTTCGTTTGGACCGACTAAGCGGAGATCAGCGTTGGGCCAGGGAGCTATCGTTCTCTTGACGAAGTCTTGCAGGAAAGCGAGAGTGTTGTCGTCCTCGCACGTCAGGACTTTGAACCCATGGATGGTTCTAAGGTTCCCAAAGAGTGGTGGTGGCCTGCTATTAACGATAGCATCGTTAACCTCATCCAAGATTCGCATTTCCAATAATTGCCATTGGTCTTCTGAGAGTTTTCTCGAGGGGTTACTGAAATCCGCAATGGCGAATTTGCGTGCCTCTAACATCTCTTCTGTAGCCAAGGTCTTTTTTCTTTTCTGCAGGGGTCATCTTTTCGTAAGCGAAAGTGTATCATCCTGCCTTGTTCTTTTGGACGTTTTTGCCACTGAATCAGGGTCCAGGGGAGGCATATGGCCCACCATCTCCTTCTCCTTCATCAGGTTCTTAGTCCCAATATTTTTGTCCTTGTTCGTTGTTGTCAGTGTCTTCAGGTTTCGTGTCGCGTTTTCGAGCACTATCTTATCCCTTGCCGTTAAGGAGTTCGGATCTTTGTTGGATAGGCGTCGAATTGTCCGTTCAGTGTTACGTATTCTCCTATGAAGTATTCTGTCTACGGTGAGAGTTTTGGTAGTCTTTTTCTCGATCACCGTTTTTGTCGTCCTAGTACTTAGTGAAGTAACGTCCATGACACCGCTGCTTGACGAAGGTGAAGGGGTTATGCTAGAGCTGCATTCGGGGACATGGCCCCTTGTACTGCTTTCACAAGCAACCTCCAGATTCTTCTCTTTCGAGACCGTCTTACCATCCTCCAAGCCCGTTGTTGCACATGGCCCCGTACTGGATTTGGCGGGTGTAGATGGCTTCGAAGGTTGCAACGGCGGCGTCTGTTCCCTAGTCGGGGGTGCAACTGAAGGGGTCATTCCTTTCTTGGATTGAATTATATCAACCGGTGGATTGGGCGGTCCCATCAGCGCACCCACGTCACTGTTTCCTTTGGAATCCGCCTCCCCTGATGTTTGGGCACATGGCCCCCCCATCATAAGAGGCTCGTTCTTTAGGAAAGCACGAGCGTTGAAAAGTCGTATCTGTTCGTTTGTTGTCAATTCCTCCCATTTCCTTTTCCCAAGTCGTTTGATTGTCTTCTTACAGTTGGTGATTCAACTCCGAACTGAAGTGGTCGTTAATCGTGAGAGGGTAGAACTAGCAACTGAACATGTGTCGTCGTCGGTCGGTCTCTAGTGTTCCGATGCTAGCTCCATCCTCCACACCGAAGAGTGAGAATAAGGTCCTCTTCCTCCTGTGTAATGGTCGTTGCTGTCGTCCCTGTAGTTTTGTCCTTATGTACGTTCTTGTCTGTCACTGGCGACTTCTCCCCTCCTACTGTTGGAGAGGCAAAGCCCGCGTCGGCAGCCGTGACTTCTGTCGACGTTTCAGCGTATATCCCCTCTGCTTTTTCGTTCTTTTGTTGTGTTCTGTTCATGGTTCATGGTTTTTCGTTTTTTTGGGTTTCTCTTTTTTTGCCTAAAAATCTCTTAAGAAATAAAAATCTACAGCTGATCAGCTGAGAATTTTAAGCGTAAGCCCAGTGGATACCCCAGGGGAGGTGGATTTTGCTAAGAAAATTAACAAATAATGAAATCATGTTGAAGTCAGTACCTTCATTTATTCACGTGATATCGAACATCAATTTTTAACAATTTTGCGTACTGTTTTTTTTTTGTTGATTTTAATTTTTTTTTTTAAACTGAGTGTAGCATTTCTATACAAATTTTACTGAATGTCGAAAAGCCAATATCTTTATTTTTGGAACAATATTTGAGTCGAAAATAATTTTTTACCAAGTCAAAGTATTGTTTGTTTGTGCCCGTGGCATGATGGTTAGTGCGTTGGACTGTCATGCGAGAGGTCTTGGGTTCGATCCCTGCCTGTGCCACCTAAAGTTTTTTTCACGGGTACTGCCTCTTGCGAGGAATTGACAAATTCTCCAAGAGTAATTCTTGTCATGAAAAGTGCTTTCTCAAATTAGCCGTTCGGATTCGGCATATAAACTGTAGGTCCCCTCCATCCCTGCAATTACTCGCACACAGGAATGGTTGAGAGTTGTAAGTCACTAGGCCCTGGTTCTCTACGGACTGTTGCTCCACCTTACTAACTTAACTTACAAAGTATTGTTTGTTTAGGCTTTTATATTTTGTAAAAAAATGCCAATTCGATTTTTCTCAACATTTTACTTCGATATCTTGAAAATGGTTATCATTTTTTTAAGAAATTATAATTTATAACATATAAGCTCTAAATAAATGCATACCAACAACATCAAGCCCAAATGGCGTTTTTGGGCTTGATGTTCAAAGAAAAATGAATGCAATAAAATAAAAAGTAAATCCATTCGTTTCTCCGGTTGTTTTCCGGCATCATCAGGGGTTTTGAATTTTATTAAACTTTTTTACAGTTTTACATAACACAATTATTCAATAAATAACACTTAAATAAATAACACTTATTTGACAAAAAGAAAAACAAACTAGCAAAATAAAAATAAAAACTAATATCACAGACTACTTATTTCTTATGGCAACACTATATATTGCACTTATATTATCACTGTTATTGTTTGAAAACAAAATTTTTATGAAGGTTCATTTAAAAATCTTAAAATACAGGAAATATTTTTAAATAGACTTTTTGGATACATGAAAAAGTTCGTACGACCCAGTCGTGCATTTTATTTAAGTATGATAAGAACTTGAGCAGAAGGAAGTCAACTTATGTATTCATTTTTGGGGACATAATTTTCAGTGGATTCAAGCCTTTATTCATCTAGATCATTTATATTTACTAACTTTTGACTTACCAATTTTGGACGTGTAAGATGATTGACAGTCCCAAGTAGAAGCTGACACAAAAAAAAGTAAATGTCGTTTTCCAAGGAATTTGACGTTTCTATCGCAAAAACTAGACCATTAAGGTTAAAATCGGCAATATCTTAAAGAAAACTATCGATTTTCGCGTTTTTGTCGATTTTTTGCCATGTTGCGTTCAGACCTTGAGCCTTGATAAACGTCATAAACACCTTCAACAAAAATTGGATCTAACGGATTAAAATGTCTCTTTCTGTCCAAAGAAAAGACAGTAAGTACCTACTTGACTGAAAAATAGTATAGTAGATTTAATTATTTCCAATTTTGTCAAAAACTAAAATATATTTTAGACTTTACATTTTGGTTTTTGATTAGTAGTTGACAAAAGACATTGATAGCTGGAAAAAATATTGTACACAATAACACAAAAAAGTGACAAACAAATTTATTTTGCATTAATAATTTGTCTGTTGTTTGTAACTTTGAGATATAAAATTATTTTTTCCGAGGCTATGAACAAAAGCAACATTTTTAACTTCCCATAGGTTAGGTTATAGTGGCTGTCCAAGGAAACGGACACACTTAGGCCAGTTTAATGGCCCATTGTGATACCACATGAATCTTGAGGTTATTTCCTAAGCTCAATGGAACCAGTTTGAGTCTCTTACGAAACGTGAGAGGCTGATTATGCCGATATGATTTAGATCGTTTAGATCGTTAAAGAAGAATTTTCCTAGGTAGTTCTTGCGTTTTCGAGCCAGAGCAGGGCATGTGCAGAGAAGATGAAGAACTGTTTCTTCCTCTTCCTCGTCCATACAGCTTCTGCAGAAATCATTTGAGAATACGCCTAATCTCGTGGCGTGCTTTCCTATTAGACAGTGTCCGGTTATGACACCTATTATCGAGCTTATATGCGATCTGCTTAGAGAGAGCAAGCATCTTGAACGTTTATCCAGTGTTGGCCAGATGTTTTTTGTGACTTGACAAGTGGTGATGTTATTCCACCTGGTGCCTGCCCTCCTCACAGCGTCTTGCATTAGCAAAAGTTTACAAGTAGCGATTGGTATGCCAGTACGTGCCAAACGTGGTAGGATGGGCTGTACTGTACCGTTCCTGGCGAGTTCATCTGCCTTACAGTTACCTGGAATGTCTCTATGGCCAGGCACCCAGCAAAGGTGAATATGAAACTGTTGTGCCATCTTTATTAGAGATGATCGACAGTTATGGACTGTTATAGAGTTTGTAGAGACAGAATCCAGAGATTTGATAGCGGCCTGACTATCTGAGAAAATACGGATATCAGATGTTGATATCACGTTTTCTTTAAGCCAGGACAAGACTTCTTTAATCGCCAAAAGTTCCGCCTGGAACACGCTACAATGATTGGGAAAGCGGAATGAGAGACATAATTTCAGTCGTTCAGAGTACACACCTACACCAACCCCCTCTTTTGTTTTTGACCCATCTGTGTAAAAATGTATTGACTCATCCTCCAAGAATGTCCTATCTTTCCAAAAAGATCTGGGAGGTATAGAAATCTGGAAATTTCTGTCGAATTGCAGTTGGGGGATGGTGTAGTCTGTGTGCTTTGGAATTGATTCTAAATAACTAAGAATTACGGAGTGGCCAATGTTGTTGTTAGTCCACCGCGACGAAGCTTTGAGGCGAATAGCAGAGCTTGCAGCTATTTGTTTGCTAAATATGTCAAGAGGTGTTAGGTATAGAGTTAGGTGTCCAGTGCCGCAGATGGGTTCGTGCGAAGGGATCCGCTTATACATAGGCAAGCTGAACGTTGGACTTTATTTAACTTATCCCTGTTTATACCTTTCTCTAAAGCAGTCCACCATACTGCCACACCGTACATTAAAATCGGTCTGATTACCGATGTGTATAGCCAATGCGTGATTCTGGGTTGTAAGCCCCATTTATTCCCAATAGCTTTTTTGCAAGAAAAGAGAGCCACAGTACCTTTTTTTACTCTTTCCTGTACGTTGCGTTTCCAATTTAGTTTTTTATCTAAGACAAGACCCAGGTATTTAGCCTCGTCTGAGAATTTTTTGGATTCCTTTAATATAGGGAGGGTTGACAAATGGAATTTTGTATCTCCTCGAAAATAAGACCAAATCGGTTTTGTGTGGGTTAACACCCAGTCCACATCGATCAGCCCAAATTATTAGTATGTCTAAGGCATTTTGTAAGAGTTCTTTTAGGGTGTTAAGATGCTTTCCTGAAACTGCTATAGCAACGTCGTCCACATAGGCTATCACTCTGAAGCCCTCCGCATCCACACTAGTTAGGATTTCATTCACCACTAGGTTCTAGAGGAGGGGGGATAGAACACCACCTTGCGGTGTCCCTCTGCTAACGAATCGTCTACCAGAAGAGTTGCCCAGTTTTGAGTTAATTATTCTGCTAGTAAGCATTAAATGAATTAACTCCCGAAGCGAACTCTCTACATTTAGAGATGTTAGTGCAGATGTGATTGCAGATGTGTCCTGTCCACGTTGTTAAAGGCTCCTTCGATGTCAAGGAAAGCAACCATAGTGAACTCTTTATGATGGAGGGAATATTCGACGGTGCGTACTAAGGTGTGTAACGCTGTTTCCACCGATTTACCTTTACAGTAGGCATGTTGAGACGAAGACAGAAGTCTTGTATCAATACTTGCCCTTAAATGGATATCAATCAATCTTTCCAAGGTCTTAAGAAGGAATGATGATAGACTTATAGGTCGTAGATCTTTAGGATTGACTTGCGAGCATTTACCCATTTTTTCCCATAGAAGTTTGTAGTGGTCACCCTATGACTCCGAAATCATCACCATCATTACTTGAATGATTGCTTGCAGACTTAATGTAAGGTTTAGTATAAGCTTAATATCGTAATTAGCTCTCCGCAGTCTGCACACGCACAGTTACCATTTCTAGTTGTTTGACTAAACAGAGTCAGTCGTTGATGATTCGCCCTACAGTTAACACGTAGATAAGCTCTTAAGACTATCAATTTTTATAATGTGATCTAGATTAAGTTTAGTAAATAAAATTGGATTTTTATATACAACTGTGAAATCAGAAATAATAGTTTCACTCGCCGTACCACATCAAGTTATTATAATCGGTCCGATTTGAAGAATTGAAAATGTTGACATTTCTCGATGTTTCAAGGTCCCTAGAATCTAAATAAAAGATTTTAAGACAGATGAGTGGGTGTACGTGTGTACGTACGTTTGGGAAGATTTTTTTCGTGATCCATATCTCAAGAACCACAAGAGATATCGACCTCAAATAAATTTTGTTATACAGATAATAATGCTAAAAGATGCAGAAGAACCAAGAACCAATAACGCGAGCGACTTGAATTAAATGTTTTATTATAAATTATGATGTGATACCAAACTGATAATTGTCACCTCTACTCTTACGAACAAAATTGATTTTATCTCCAAAATATCTTTATGCAACGAAGAATAACATTTTTGATATCTGGTCAGATTTTGAGAAAAATCGAATTGACAGTTTTTTTTACAGAAAACAAAAACCTAAAAAAACAATACTAAAAGTTAATAAAAATTGATTTTCGACTCAAACATCTTTTCCTTAGATACTGGCTTTAAACTAATTTAACCTTATAGAAAATATTGTGCTCGAAATTTAGTAAAATTTGTATTAAAATCCAATGGAACGTTTTTCAAAAAATTTTAAATCGCTAAATTTGTGTTCGATTTCAGAAAAGTTATATCATAATAATGTAGGTGTTGGTGCTGCCTTCCAATGTTTAATTTTATATGTCAATACATTTTTCTGATAAATTAACCCTCCCGCCTAACAGGGAGATATAGGATCCCAAGCCCTATCCATTTTGTTCGTCTTTTGGCCCCTCGAGAGTTATGACGAATTGTTTACATTTATTATTTTAGCATTAATTCATCGAATTTTTTGCAAAAAAAACTTATTTAAGCTAAATTTTGAACAATTGTATCCTTGAAACCAGTGGCGGACTAAGAGGCAGTGACACCCGGGGCGGTAAAGCAAGCTTACACCCCTTGAAAAATTTAAGAAAAAGACACGAACAAAGATTTTATTTAACACTGGAGTACACGCGCTCAATTTTGGTACACCAATGCACGCGTGGCCTACTATGGTAGACCATTTAATAATGTTAATAATTTTTTATTTTAAAAACATATAAATGAAATAAATATTTTTACGTAATATTCAATTAGCCTTAAACATTTAATAACCATAATTTATGACTTTTAGGTTGAAGTGTAAAGTAAAAAAAATTATTTCAATTCTATTACTATTAAAAAACTGTTAAGTTATGAAGAAAACTGTAACTGTGGTCTACTATAGTAGGCCGCGCGTGCACTCCAGTGTTAAAGGTGCTTACGAGCTTTTATTGTACTGAATGTTTCGATTATATCATTAAAATCTATATTTTTTGTGTGCTCCGTTTCGATTGAAAGTATAGCCAAATTAGTCAACCTATTTTGGCTCATCGTTGATCTTAGATAAGTCTTTATTAATTTTAATTTGGAAAAGCTTCGTTCACACGATGCCACTGAGACGCAAATTGTTAAATAAATTCTCATCGCCAATGACAGACTCGGTAAAGAATCTGAAAAATCCGACTTAACAATGAAGCTTAAAAATTCAAAGGCTGTCCAAATTTCTGCATCTTTTAAATTTACCTTTGAAGCTACCATGTGACGCCGAATTCGCTGGATTTCCAATATGATACTGTTGTCTGTAAGTTCTGTAAGTGTGGAGGTAAGCATTGGAACCACAACCCGCAGTTCTTCTTCCGTTCCATACAGCAATATTTTCGGTTGAAGAGCTGAGAAAACTGACGCAATATCTTCCATGGCCTTAGATCGATGCACAAGTTCAGTATAAAATGTATTCTGACATTCTAACATGGCTCTTCGTGTTTCCTCTTCCAACGTCAAACCAGCATCATGAGCCTTTTCGCCAGGCATAATTTTCTTCTTTTTTCTTCTTCCCCGCCTTTCATTGGGGTGCATTGTTCTCTTGCGTAAATTACGGCCTTTTTCACGGATTCATCACGGTGTTCACGAAGAAAACTCGCTAGTGCCTTAAGTTTTATTACACTTTTTTCTAGAGTGAGCCCGGATTTTTGCAAGTATTTCTGTGCTGAATCAACTTCTTCCAAAATATCGAACCAGAATGAAAGATAACATAAAAACGTAAAGTCGCATACAGCAGATAAGAGTATGGTTGCAGCACCTCTTGTATCTAAATTTACCTTTTCAGGATCACAAAGGAGTTCAAGAGTTGAAACTATCTTCACAAAATTTTCCTTCAATGGCTTAACAGCCTCGTGATGAGCGCTCCATCTAGTGTCTACAAGTCGCTTGACTGACACACCTACATTTTTAATGAGAATATCCCAACGATGCGTAGATGCTGAGAAAAATGTGTAAAGTCTTTCCACTGTCCCTTGTGTATCTACGTCGGAGAGAAGAATAGAGTTATATGCCATAAAAAATGCGTACCGTTATTTAAAAACGAAAAGAAGAAAAATACTCATATCAGTAAAGAAAAAAGAACTGAACACAGAACTGCGACGCTTGGTAAATGCTTGGTTGTTGCTCTTGGGCGATAAATATTTTATTTCCATATTACTTATATTAAGAGATTAGGCCAGTAACGAAATTCATGCGCACATATGTATATATGTAGGTAGGTATTTGGGAAACAAATTTATTGTTTTATGTATTTGTTTTTATTTTTTGTAGTGTGCAAAGTTATTTTTCTGTTACTGATGGCACCCCCTATTAGTCTGCCACCCGGGGCGGACCGCCCCCACCGCCCCCACCTTAGTCCGCCACTGCTTGAAACCATTTGGTCTATAGATACAACCTTAGGCTTAATTTAATTGAATGCATAATTTACATTACATTTACATTTTAAGTATAATAAATATTATTTCATTGTTGTATTTTAGAGTGGTAACCTGTAATTGTAATTTAATATCAGCCACCATTACCGTTTGGACAAAAGCTTCCGAATCGGGGTCTTTTTAGGGTCCACCATATTTATTCCTTTTTTTCTTTATATTCTCAAATGCATTTCGTTTCCTTCTTTTTTTAGTTTACGACGAGGACCTGGTATAAACGTTCAAGATAGTGTTGGTTATTCTGCATTACATTATTCTGCTTTAAATGGACACACGTAAGATTCTTCGCCTTAATAATGTTTTTAAAAAAAATCTATTATATATTTTGAAACTTTAGCGATATTGTTCGTTTGCTGTTATTCCATGATGCCTCACCGAATCTCCTTGATTCACGTGGGTCTTCTCCACTTCATTTGGCAGCTTGGGCAGGTCATCAGGAAATTGTTAAAATGCTCCTCACACATCCCTACAAACCAGCTAATCCTGATATGCAAGTAAGATTGAACTGCTTTAAAGAATAACAATGCTCTATGTATTGTACAATTTTGACTTTTCAATTGGTTTTGTTGCCGAGTTTTTTAAATAAAGAAAATCCAATTTTAAAAAGATTACCTATACAAGATTTTGGACTCGTATTTTTTAGACCATTGAGAACGAAACACCATTGCACTGCGCAGCACAACATGGTCATACGGGGGCTCTAACAACACTCTTGGCACACGGTGCCGATCCGAACGTTAGAAATTGCCGAAATGAAACACCTTTAGATTTAGCTGCACAATACGGTCGTTTGCAAGCAGTTCAAATGCTCATCCGAGCCCATCCGGAGCTCCTTCAACCGTATAGCGGTGAATTGGATTCCTCATCATCCATGCCTTCCAACGCCGGCGGCGTTTCGACTCCAATTGTGGTCAATCATTCAGCTTTACATTTGGCCAGTCGAAATGGTCATAATAACGTGGTTGAGATTCTCCTTGCAGCTGGTGTTAATGTCAATCTTCTTACACACTCTGGAACAGCATTGCACGAAGCGGCATTATGTGGTAAGGATTTGGTGGTTAAAACTTTGTTAGAAGCTGGTGCTGATTTAAATGCAACGGATTCTGAGAATCGAACACCTTTGGATGTCCTTCAAGAATTTCCTCCACATGTTACTAAGAGCATCATTTCAGTCATTAACAGTAAGTAAAGTAATGTCAAACGGTATATATCTTATATGTTTATCATACTTTAACAGGCTTTAGGAGGCACGATAATGATGGAGAATCGTATGAAAAATATTTATCAGAGGAAACTGATGAAGCTGATGATATTCCCAAAGAGAATCAATCGAGATTTCTGAAGTATGCGTACTAAATTATAATTTCTCTTGTCTAATATTCCAATACTCAGATGTGTTTTATATTATTTTTTTAAAAGTTAATAAATAAACTGCTAATTTTATTCTGGAGCACAAACTGGTGGCACTAAGGTTCGGTATATGTTCGACGTTCGTGTATACTAAAAAATTACGTTATACATAATGTAAAAATCCATCAGAATATTTCGTTTTTAATTTTTGATCAGATGAATTCTTATTTCAAGTCAAATTGAAAATTATTCCGTAAATCTATTTTAATACAAATCAGCTGACTGTCAAATACCAACAAAAAATCTATTTCGTTTTATGGATGGCGCTCCAATTTTTCGACTTTTTCCAAATGTTCTGATTTTTATCATTAACAAAATTACTGCTTAAATGAACAGCAAAATATATATGTATGTATATTTTTAAGGCGATTCTCATGGTTATTTAATACCTTTAATTAAATAAAGTAAATTTAGGGTTTCCTATATAAGGTCATCAGTAAGACATTTAAAATTTCTCATCTTTCAATTTTTATTGGTGGATGATGCATGCAAGTAGTTATTTTTTGACTCTCAGTCAAATACGCTTCAGGTGCAATACTTGGGCTTATCGCCAGTTAGATGTTGCCCTACATTTTTAAGAGACCTTTTAGTCTATATAAACTGTGGGTCCCTTTTAACTTCGACATTATTCGCATCTTTGTATATGAATTCATGTCCAATGCTCGCACACAGCAATGGTTGACAGTTGTAAGTCAATAGGCCTGGTTCTCTACGAGCTCTTGCGCCACCTAATTTATTTATTTAGTTAAACCGAGTCAAAATACTTACTCTTCATTTTGAATAATTAAATGGTTGTATTTTAGTATAAATATGGTTAGACCAAATAATAACACTAACAGTTCTAATAATTTATAATATTGCTTCATGACTGCCTTGAAAACGGAAACAAAAAGGTAACTCAAAATATGTATGTGCATTTTTTGTTCAGTGTATTTATTTAACATAATTAAAGTTTTTAAAATATTAAATTAAATTTAATATTTAGTAATCAGCCTGTCTTTTTATCGAATAGTCATTAAGTTTTACAAATACATATATTCTAATCTAAGGTTGGCCATTCACGAACGAGCTAACTGGCTCGCCCACAAAAAGTGCAGAATTAAGAACGAAATGTAATGAAATTAAAATAAAACACATCTGTTTTTGTCTTCAAAATACAAATATTCAAAATGATCGAATCTATTTTTGATTTTGCAGTAACGCTGTTTCGATTGACTCATCTGTTTTAACAGAAAACTGCAAACATTTGAATTTATCTCAACAAGCAAAAACTACTTCAAATAGTGAATTAACGGATTTCTATGTCAAAATGGAACCTATAAAATTACAAAAGGCTGCACCTAAAAAACCTCCCCGCCGTAATCTTTCCATATCTCCAACGCACTTACAGAATTTCTTTCAAAATAACGAACTGATTAGACATAATAAGGATTTTCGGGGTAATATTGCTGAAACCGAAGTACCAGCGGCCCCCTCGGCATCCATTGAAAACTCATTACATAATCGAGGTTCATATGAATATGACGTTTGTACAGCTAGTTCAGGATCTGGAATATATAGTAGCAGTATGATCGTATAAATATAAAAAAACTAACAATAAACCAAATTGTTTTTTTTTTTCAGATGAAAATATAATAAAAACAAATAGTACAACAAGCGGAACAAATATTTCGTGGTATCCGTCAGATACCGGAAACGGAGATTCTACATCAGACTTCAATTCCATAGCTCCAAGAAAACTTAAAAATTCCTATCCTTCGTATGGAAATACTACCCTTAAATCATATAATCCAAATAGAAAACTTAAACGGAATAGGGAGCAATAGTAAGTGTAATTTTCAATGAAATAGATACCTTAGCGATAAAACTTTATGCTCAAAATCTGAATAACTTTTTTTTTATATATTTAAAGCTTTTCGAAAGGTCAGTTCAGTTTAGCAATAGGTAACAATAGTAAACACCTCTCTGGAAGCCACAAAACGCCAAATCCGATTAACAATGAAACAAGACCGTTAAACAAAGTAAGTTATTTTTTTTAATTTAAAATTACAATAGTTTGATTTTTGCTTCGTAAAGTTTTGGATCTGAAAGTTCCTGGAGTTTCATTATTTCGTTATATTTAAGAAAGAAGTTATACTAAAGTAAAAAAATAATTCTAATCAAAGAGGTTTCATTTTTTTTTATTTTAGGATCATAAATGTCCGCCTGATTACGTACAACAAAATATTTTGGACGATTCTGGAATCTCACCACAAGATAACAATTCGTTGTCGTTGTGTAATTCTAGTGGCTCAATTAGCTCTGGTGTATCTCCATCTGACCGTAGTCTTTCTACAGATTGTGTTGAAGAATATGTGGGCGATGAGCCTTTTGCAGGTAAGTACTTATTTTATCAATATATCAGATTAGTTTCCGACATTTAGTATTTCAAAAGTTAAACTTAAGATCAAAATCAGCTGACTTTTGAAGCCTGACAAACACTTGGTTTTTGTTTTTTATTTTCTGTTTTTAAGGTCTCTTCAAGGGTTCAACAATGAACCTAAGCAATGCATGTTCAAACAATATTCCCAAAAGTTATAACATATCCAAGGAATTTCATAAATCGTCAGCTATGAAGCCCCGACGAGACACTGAAGATACTTATAGACATACAGCATCATCCACAACCGATTCCCATTCAGAATCTTCAGATGAAGCCTCAGTAACAATTGTAAACGACAAGGGCAATAATAGAAATGTCCGTACGAAAAGAGACAAACGTTTGGGCTCCGATCGAAGAAACAAAATGAAAGAATCTCATAATATTCGAAAGGTCAAGCCATTTTCCTCTTGTGAAAATAACCCTCAAAAATTATTTTCTAATTCGGCTGTGAAGTCTGAGTGGAAGAACGAAGGTTCGAGTTCAATGTTGGCAACAGCGATGACACCTCCTATCAGCAATTTGCCTATTAAAAAACAGTCTTCTTCATTCGATACAAATCAATTTCCTGTAGTCTCTGGCCAGAGCTCAAAGATTTTGAATACATATAATGAAAATGAAGCTTGGGACAAACTGTCTCAGATCATGGAAACATTTGGCAATAACACTTTAAATGGTCTAAGTTCATTTCTAGATAATGATGATGTAAATCATGGAGGAGAATATGGGAAACTTGATAAGTTATTGGACCAAAATGGATTAAGGCATCTGAAACGTTCATTGTACATAAATGGCTATGATAACCTACAGTTTTTGGTAAATTAATTTTTTTTATCTTTTTGAAGCAAGTGTTTATGACGTATTAATACTTTTCGGTAGGTGCATGGAAAGTGGTCCCGAAGCCCGTTCAGCTTAGGGCCACTGATTTTCTGGGACAAAAGTCAGGACTTTCTGCTTCGATACTACTTTTCATGCACCTCTCGATTCCAATAAAAAAAAGAAACTTAATTTCTTGTCAACTTCGAAAAACATTATTACTCAAAAATCATTGTGTAAGGCACCAGTTAAGTTTTAGTTTAAACTCGGCATTAAACTTGTTTGCTTAACTTCGAAGGATTAATCAATATTTATAAAGGAAAGTCAATTGTAGCCAATTAAAAAAATAGCGCTGTGTTAAAAGTCCATGTTAAATACTAATTTTATTATTATTATTTATGGTAATCCATCACCCTAATAAACATAAAAAAAAAACAAATACGAAAAATAATTCTACAAATTAAATTTTATTCTTATTTTAAAACTTTTATATTTGCTACAAGTAAATCCCAAAAACATCCCATATGAAGGTTTAAATCCTCGAATAGTTTAGCTTGCGTGAAACAAGAAATACAAGTCTTCATATAGAATATATTTAGTTTATCCTTTCCGCTTCTCATGCTTTTCAATACAAAAATAAATTATGTGGTGCAACAGTCCGTAGAGAACTAGGACACTAGGCCCTGACTTACAACTCTCAACGATTCCTGTGTGTGAGTCATTTCAGGGATGAATCTGAACGGCTTATTTTGGAAAGCACTTTTCATGACAGGAGTTATTTTTGAAGGTTCGTCAATTCCTCGCAAGAGGCAGTATCCGTGAACTTTAGGTGGTTCAGGCAAAAATTGACCTCTAGCGATACAGTCCAACGCTTTAACCATCATGCTTGATATATTGAAGCCAATTCCTTGAAATTTTGTTTAACTTTTGAGAAAGCATTGAACAAGGGATTGAAGAACGTGTTTTGAAATGCATGTTGGCTAGTTCCACTTACCATGCAACCGCACATGAAACTTCCAAAATTCTAAACACACTCATTTTTAACAACTCAGAATCATTAACACCAATTTTCAATTAATTTATTGAAAAATATATTAGAAGCATAGAAGCGAGGATAACTTTTGCTAAAAGATTATTTCTTGTTTTAATTTGTTATCAATAAATGGTTCTAGCATATTTATTTTGGAAGGAGAAAAAAATCCCTTTTTTAGTTCCAACGTGATATTAACCACAGTGGAATGTTCGCAACTTGAAACTTCTTTGTAGGCGTGGCAATTTTTTGAAAAAGATATCTTTTGTAAAATTTTTTATTTAAGAAAAATTGTTTTTGTAAAAATAATTTTTGTTTTTTGAAAAAGAACAATTGTCTGAATAATTAAATTGTTTAAAAATGTTTTTGGAACATCATTTCTTAAATTTTAAATATTTGAGAATATAATTATATAATTATAATATAATATTTGAGTGTCTGTTTTCAAAAATTTCGACTTTATTTACAGTTCTAGCTATGAATTCATACATTTTTTTTTACTATTTACATATATGACAAGTTGCATTCGTTAAAAAATTCTAACTCGAGATTTTAATCAAACATGACATAACTATGGTAGAGAAGTTGAAAAAAGTGGGTCCCCTTTTTCGTCCGTCTGTTTGTCTTCGCACATACAGCCAAAACCATTGGGCCGATTGAGTTCAAATATGGAAATTAAGGTTTTAAGCTGATTCACGTTAGACATTTTTTTAATTTTTTTTAAAGATCAAAAATAACTGAAGGCCCCATACAATTTTTTTTGTCAAAAAACGTAGATTTAAATTTTCTCAAAAACGAACCAATACTTTTTTTAAATTTCCTTTAAAAATAAATATAATAAAAAAAGTAAAACAATACATGTTTGTGTTGTTGTCACTAAAGAACCGTTATTTTGTTTTTAAATTTTGTCAAGAATTCATAAACCGATTTCAATAATGTTTTTAATGCACAAGCTCTCACATATGTCGTTTCAATAATATTTGATGATCAATAAATATTTAAAAATTGAGCTTTTTCTGAGAAATAAAATGGAATTTAAATTTTTGAAGACAAACTTATTTTTCTTGTGTATTTTAAAAAATTTTAAAATTCTGGTTACTATTTCTAAACAAATAGATAACGAGCCAATTCGTTCGATCCAGTCGTGAATTTTTTTCTTAATTCAAGAATTAAAATTAACTGTTTGACTTAAGTATTTACTTTTGACCCAATGTTCTACCGTTAACATTTTTGTAATTAGTTTAAAGAGCTATCACTGGTGTCAGCACATAACAGTCATACACTGAATAAAAGTTCTGCAATACTGGTGCGCAATTTAGTGTTTTCTTTTCTGCATAATATTTACATAATTCATTGTTTCAATTAAAATAATACTAAATTTGATTTTAGAATGGTATTTTTGATGAAAAAGACTTATCTGTTCTTAATATCTCCGGCGGAGATGCGAAGAAATTACTTGCATTTATTAAAACTCTACCACATGTGCATTTTACACCGCTGCCAATCGATGCAAGTTTGGATCAATGGCTTAAAAGCATTCAACTCCACGAGTATAGTGAACACTTTAAGTGAGTTAATTTGTTTAATTTTTTTTTAAATTTCGTATTTAGAAACAAAAATTGTTTTGTACAAACATTTTTGTATCTACAGAAAACATTTGTACAACAGTTTGAAAAGTGTTTGCGGTGTTTGGGAAATTGAATTGCAAACTGTATTGGAGATAAATAAAATCGGACACAGAAAACGTATTTTGCATTCTGTTGCTCATATTCGTCAAACAGGTGATGTTAAGTACTTAGCATCTGATGGTACAGCCAATATGCCACTCACTGCCAAGGAAAACAATCCTAAAGGAACCTTAGGACATAATAAGAAAAATCGGTAAATAATTAAAAAAAAGAAAATGTTTAAGTAGATAATTAACATAAGAATATTGGGTTGGGGTCAAAATACTGCCTTGATCATAATACTGTATTTAAAATACTGTTTCTTAAAATACTGTGCATACAAAATACTGTATGATCAAAATACTGTAACTCAAAATTCTTTACCCACTTTTATACATTACCAAAACGGTTATTATTTTTCAGCCTATTTACAACATTTTGAATTACAGAATTTTGAAGTATACAGAGTTTTGAGTTACAGTATTTTGATCATACAGTATTTTGAAATACAGTAAATATTAACATAGAGTATCATACAGAATTTCGACCATAACAGTTTTAAAATACAGCATTTCGACCCGCTCCTAAAAATATTATTTTCTTTGACTTACATATACAATAAAAACCTACTAAGTTTGGCTTAAGTGCTTTACATTACCTTCATAGAATTTTAAATTACTTTTTTTTTAACTTAAAAATAGTAATATTTTTAGAACATTTGGTTTTATTTCTTGTTTTTTAATACCGATTCACCTTGTAAAGACCAGCACCTAAGCCACCTACTAAAAGTATAGAAATTCGTGCGCCATCAGAACTCCTTATTGGTTTACCTCATAATCTTCAAATAAAATGGCCGCATTTAACAAGCTCTCTCATATCAAATAGCTTAAAGTACGAAGTCTGTGTAAGAACCAACATTTACATTTTACATTTAAAACAATTACCTTAACAATGTTATATGTAATTCTCTTTAAGTACCTTGGATCAACTGTTGTAAAGGAACTCAGAGGAACGGAAACAACTCGCAAATCGATTCAAAAATTGAAGCGTGTGGGCCAGATGACTCGTTTAAAGGAAAAACAATCGATAGTTCAACTATCTATTTCATATCGAGGTGTCGAATTTATTGACATTGCTAAAAGTGTTAGTACCGACTTTTTAAAAACCTTCTCCAAAACAAACAAATAATATTATTTCTTTTTGTATATCACTTTCTACTAACAAAAGGAAACAATTTGTGAACATGAAATTCGAAATATAAACTGTGCATGTCAAGATGCAGACGATATGCGTCACTTTGCATATATAACCAAGGATAATGGCCTAAATTTACACTACTGTCATGTATTTAACGTGGATAATATGGTAAGATTTTAACAAACTCCGATCTACATCCCACAGTGAGCGCACGCGTGGGAGCGTATTACATTTGCTTCTATTGTGTAGTTTTTGTAAAATAGATTCTAAAAATCAATAAATATATATTCACCTCCCTTTTAATAAATATATAAATCAAAAACAAAACAAAGAAACCAACGCGCCGCGTGTGCAAAAATAAAAAAATGGCCCATATAAAATAGCCAAGCTTTGTCAGTGCAGTGCAGTGCACATTTATTTAAATAATAGAACGAACAAAAACAGCACAGCGAGTCTTCCTCGTGCTCCCCTCCCTCTCTGTTCCACCTTCGCTCATTATTGTTTTTGTTTCGTATAGCCCCTGCAAGTACTGCTTGTTATATACATAACATACAGTGCGGCAAAAGACTCTGCGAAATAATTACTTGATAAATTGCGGTTAAATTGGATCAGTTCTAATTTACCATTATTAAGGCGTAACACTAATGGTAAATTGCAACTAAGAAGTCTTAGTGCCCAAATTAAATTTGCTACATAGTTAACTGTCTTGTTTTGGGTTTTTTTTTGTGTTTTTGTGTATTATGATGGCTGTTAAGTTTTGTGTACAGTATAGCAACATTCGTGGGCTTAGGAAAAATTTCCATGCTGCATATGTACATTCATACTGTTTTGAACAGGGCAGCTGTTTTGGCACTAAGCGAAACTCAGGTTGGTGAAACCACTGACCACTCGGAGTTTAAACGGTTATAGCTTAGTGCCTTTATTCTTTTTTCACCATGGTCTAGCCTTATATGTAAGGAATGATGTTGCCTATCAACTTCTACCACAATATGGTCAGTGCACCACACGAATTTTAATTATATGTGGTTTAAATTCACCGTCCAAAGGCGAATCATTCACACGTGTTTTATTTATCGTAGCCCAAGTCTGGATAGCCAACTCGGATTCCTGACGTTGCAGGTCAGTCCGCCAACACTCTAGACTTGTTTCTTACCTCTGATCCTAATAAATATGCGGTTAGTGTATTATCACCTCTAGGCACATCAGACCATTGTGTCATATCTGCTAATTTCTCATGCCAAAAAACCCCAGTTAAAGAAAAAACCCTACGAGAACCGTATGGCAATATGAGAAAGCCAACTGGATCGGTCTCAACGACTTCTTCAGGAACTTTAACTGGTCACTATGCTTCCTCGATAGTGACGTGGATTCGAGCGCATATATAGTTACAAACTTAATTCTTTTAGGAATGAGAAATTTTATCCCGAATAGGGTAAAATCTATCAAACCTAAAGAAAACTCATGGTTTAATTCGAGCTGTAAAGAGGTTATTAGGATCAAAGATGTAAGTTTCCAGATTTATAAAGCCAACCCGACTAGAAATACTTGTAACGAACATATTGGACGCATTAAATTTTTGCATGACCAGAAATTACGGCAAAAAATACAACAAAGTCCCAAAGGTAGTACAAATTTCTGGTCATTTGTAAAAAATGTGCGCAACACTACGTCATCGTCAGTTCCTACGCTCGTTTTCAATGACACCCCTTTTGTAAGCTCGATTGATAAAGCCAATCTGGTTGCAGCACAGTTTGCTGTTAATTCGATGCTGCCAATGAGTGACATGACTGTACTTGAAAGCGTAAACGTTTCTATGGGACAAGTCTTCTTTCGAACTCGTACAGTTGCTAGAGTACTAAAAGATCTTGACATTCACAAATCCGCTGGCCCGGATAGTATCCCCCCTATTGTTCTGAAGAGGTGTTCTTCGACGCTGGCAAAACCACTGCGTAAGCTTTTCCATCTGTCCTATTCTACTGGTCTCTTTCCGAGTGGATGAAAAACTGCATTTGTCCAGCCTGTCCCTAAAAAAAGCGAATCCTCCTCCCCCTCTAACTATCGTCCAATTGCACTTACGTCCCTTCTTTCCAAGGTCATGGAAACGCTTAAGAAATATTTTGAAGAACGGAAGCTTCTTAATGACCGGCAGTATGGCTTTCGTTGCAATCGGTCCACTGAACAGTGGAACAAATCTTTACATCGTTTTGCTCTCGATATTTCAAAGGCATTTGATAGAGTTTGGCATCAAGCTCTCTTATCGAAAATGCGTGCTTTTTGTATTGATGAATCTCTTCTTTGTTGGATTAGAAATTACCTTTCGGACCGTCCAATTCAAGTTGGTTTGGACGGGTTCAAATCTGATATCCACAAAATAAACGCTGGTGCGCACCAGGGCTCCGTTTTGTCTCCGACTCTCTTCCTTATATTCATAAATGATCTTTTGTCTGAAACTTCTAACCTACTACATTGTTTCGCTGATGACAGTACCCTCTGCTTTTCATATTCGTTTTTAGATTCTCATCATTGTTCATCGGATGTGGACTATCAACGGCAGCGTATGATAAGCTCATTAAATTCTGATGTTGACAGCATTGTTCAATGGAGATTCAAAAACCGTGTAGAATTTAATGCTTCGAAAACTCAATGCTGTCTACTGTCACAAAAGCGTAACTCTCCCCCAATGCCACTATCCATGGGTGGTACTTGCATCGAGGAGATTGAACAACTGTCCTAGGTATGTGCATCACAAACCACTTGTTGTGGAGTGATCACATATTTGACATCGCCAAAAATGCTGCTAAGTGTTTAGGTTTTCTCCGACCGACGATGCAAGAAATTTTGTACCCCTTCTGATCTGGGTATAATTTACAAAACTTTTATTCGTCCTTAACTCGAGTATAACTCTCATATTTGGGCTAGAGCCCCAATAACGTACTTGAGTGTTCTGGATATAATTGAAAAAAGAGCTCTAAAAATGATAGGAGATCGTTCTCTCTCCGAGACATTTGCTTCTCTTGAACACCGCCGCAAGGTATCATGCTTGTCATTGCTATATCGTTATTTTTATAAATAATGCTCTAGCGAAATGGCCAGTTGCATTCCTCCCCTTAAACAATTCAACCGTAATACCCGTACTGCTAGGAATGCCCATCAGTTTACCCTTGAGCCCAATTTCGGACGTACTATTAAGTACAGAGATTCTTTCTTTAGCCGCACTACGCGAATGTGGAACGCTTTACCTGACTCAATATTTCCCACCATAGGTCAATAAGCTTTGTTATTTTACACATAGCAAACATTTTAAAGTCCATGCTTTTCGCGAGGCAGTTTGAAGTTTCTGTGAACTAGAATCTAAATAAAAGATTTTTATAGAGATATCTGTGTGTGCGTGTGTACGTTTGTACGTCTGTACGTTCGGGAAGTTTTTTTCGTGATCCATATTTCAAGAACCAGAAGAGTGAAGAGATATTGACTTCAAATAAATTTTGTTACGCATAACAATGCAGAATGATGCAGAAAGGACTCGCAGTTTAAAAAAAATAAACATTTTGGTTAACCCAAAATAACTCACGAACCAATAACGCCAGCGACTTTAATTACATATAATAATATATATTGTGACATGATACCAAATTGATAAATTTTGAAGAAAATTCAACTGACGTTTTTTTTTATAAATCAAAAAAACTGAAACAAATAATCTCAAAAATAATTGAATGCAACAAAGAATAACGTTTTTGACATCCAGTAGATTTAAAAAAATTGCATTGACAGTTTTCGTACAAAAATAAAAACACATAAAAAAGATTACTAAAACTTAAACATTGATTTTCGACTCGAATATCTTCTCAAAAATTTAATTTCATCTTATAAAAAATATTTTTTCAGTAAAATTTTAAGAAAAATCGAATTGACAATTTTTTTTAAACATAAAAACCTGAAAAAAAAATACTAAAAGTTGTTAAAAATTGATTTTCAACTCAAATATCTTTTTAAAAATGAAAAAAATATTCGCTTCATACTAATTTTTTACTAAATATTAATCATGAAAATGTTATGTTGATTGGAGACTTCAATGCACGCATAGGCCAAGAAGACACATTTGAAAAATTTTATGGAGGAATAAAATCGGCGAAAGATAACGTCATCAATACTGGTTTTTGTGTGGTTAATGGTAAAAGCAAAGGTGATTACAATGGAGAGTTGATATTTGTCAGTGGACAAGGGAGCTCAACAATAGATTACTGCCTCATCAAAGGTGACTGGTGCACTGGTTGCGGATACACCTTTTTCTGACCATCTACCACTTGTAGTAACAGTTGGTTTAGATCGGATTAGAGAAAATAGATCATTAAATAATAGCTCACTGCCTAAACTGAAGTGGACTTTAGAAAACTCTCACAATTATATCCAGGCACTTGACCAATTACTTGTTCAACAAGAAACTACGGGTTTCAATCACTTAGATGCAACTGTACTTGACCAAATAGTGTGGCAGGCAGCTCCAAAAAAACATCACGTCACATTCCAAAAAAGTTTCGTTCAAAAATGGTTTGATTTTGAATGTTTAAAAGCAAGGAAAAAAGCTTTTAGGCTGCTGAAAACATTTGAACGTCTTGGTACCGATTTTTTTCGACAACAACATCGTGAAGTGCAGAAGAAGTACAAAGAGCTATGCCGCAAGAAAAAAATAGAATATGATAATCAACAAGCTGCAATCTTGGGAGTTATACAAAATAGTAAGGATTTTTGGAGACAATTACGCGTTATTAATGGAAATATAAGTTCAAACAGAGTTGAACCAAATTTGGATGAACTTCTCTACTACTTTATAAATCTAATAAATCCGGAAATAAGTCAGTCCAGTTATAGCTATGCACTACCATGCAACTACATCCCCAACATTGACCGTGATATTGAATTGTTCGAAGTTTTAGAAGCGCTGAAAACATGCAAAGACAATAAAGCTCCCGGCTCCAACCAAATTTTTATGGAGTTCTATAAATACAGTAACCTGAATTTCCAAACACTTTTTACAAAGGCACTTAACCATATCTTCAATACTGGAAAACTTCCGAACGAATATTTGAAATCGATTATTTTTCCAATATTTAAAAAAGTGGATGAAAATGAAGTTGGAAATTATAGAGCAATCTCTTTTCTGAACTCAGGCTTAAAAATTCTCACAAGCGTTATACAGCAGAGATTGAACTCATGGCTGAATGAGAACTCAATTTTGTCGGAATTCCAAGCCGGTTTCCGTAAGGGCTTTTCTACGGTGGATCACATTTATGTGCTGGCAAATGCTGTTGAGCTGTATATGGATAAACGTAAAAAGGTGTATGCGTGTTTTGTTGACCTTAAAGCAGCGTTTGATTTAATTGAAATTAGATCTCTTCTATACAAGTTGGCAAACAAAGGACTGTCGTACAAGTTACTCAAATTTATCGAGGCCATGTATACACAATCGAATAGGCTTTACATGGACGCCTGCCTGCTACGGCTTAATTCCACGGTGGGCTTCCCACAATATCGGAGTCGAAGGAAAGCGTCGACCAGCGTCCCACAATTCTGTAAACATGTTAAGGCATGTTCACACCCCTTGCTGAGGAGCGAGACCTATCTAACGCCTCTTGTACCCAGGATTCCTAGATGTTGGCAGAAACCCTGGATACCATTCGTTCCCGCGATTTTTGGGTAACCACAGCCATCACGATACTCCCACAAGGGGGCCTACCTCTCTGACAGGCTGGACCCGGCCGACCAGTGACAATGAGACACCAGAAATGACCAGGCCCAGGGGCTCCTGTCTCCCGTGGTACCAGAATATAGCTTCCGGTGGAGCTTTCGCAACCGTTGAGGTCACTTCTAGATGAGTCCCTTAAGACTCGAGGCCTAGCAACTTCAGGCATGCACACTCCGTCTTAAGGCAGAGGAGGAAACCACAACCGAGTGTGCAAACCTCCCCCACTTGAATCACCCTATTTGCATTTTGCACCCAGACACTCAAGGGACAGGCTCGAAGCATGTGCGAGCCAAGCCGTTCAAGCCAACAACAGAAACTCTCTGATGGGGAGTACGAACAAACATCGCATGCACTCATCCATGCTGCGAGTTCCCAAAAACGACGACGAGCGGCCAACACTACAACAGAACACAACACAAAACTCCTACTACCGGTTACAACTGGATAGTTCACGCACAGTCGCAGTCGCTATGCACACCCAGGTAATCCAAGCACACATGTCAGGCACTCCCTCCTCGCTTGTCCTATGCTATGGATCCTGCCCTAATGTCCAGGTTTTCACCTGGAACAAAAGGCGCTTTCACAATAGTAAAGGTACTATAGTCACAGGACAACTGACAGTGCCGGAGTCAGGCTGAGGCCTGTGAAGCCCCCCACCCGCCCCAGCAACTGCCCGTCTTTACCCACATGCCATGGATCCTGCCCCATTGTCTAGATTATAATCTGGGACAAAGGGCGCTCTAACCATGGCGTTATAAGCTGGAAGAGCAATAGCTGACAGTGCCAGAGTCAGACTGAGGCCTGTAAAGCCCCCCACCGCTCAAACCATCTGCCAGCCATTGCTCGAGTTGCGAACTCTCAAGAGACCCACCCGGAATACCAATCAGTGAGCTCTGAGTCAAGATAGAACTTAAGAGTCCACCTCCCGCCCAGAACCCAATGGAAGGAACCCCAGGGAATACGGACTCAAAAGAGTTCTACCTGACAGAGCACCAGGAGACCCGAAGGAACATAGCCGCGAACTGTACTATGCCCCATACTGACCCTGAGCAATCATTCAAGACTTCCTACAAAGTCTTGTCATGCCTACAGGGCCAGCACTGGGAGAACCCCTCGTTGCCCAGCAGTGTCTACCACAAGGACCAGCCGAGTTTGAAAGACTCTATCAGCATAGATGGCTAGACTGTCAATCGTGTCCCTCGGAAAAAGAACACGACTTAAGTCCCAGACGTCATCTATCCGCACAACACCCATAGCAGGGAGATCCCTGAAGTGGGCATATCGCGGACACTCAACCAGCACATGCTCCCAGTCCTCTCTCGAAGCTCCACACGCACATTCCGGCGAGCTAGCCACGGTCCTCTCACACAAATAAGCGTTCAAGGAACCATGGCCAGTCAGCAAGAAGCACGTGAAGAGTGAGTAGTCTAGGTGCTCTCGTTCCGACGCCCTTCCCACCACAGGGAGGAACCGATATATGGTCCTCCCCTTTTCACTCTCATCCCACCTAGATTGCCATCTGGAAACTACACTTCCATTCAGGAGAACCTTCAGCTCACGCTTTGAAAGCCCATGTGCTCCCGCGCATTCCTCCCAGTCAGAAGCTGGGAGTTGCTGCTGCCTCCTTAACCTGCCAGCAATACCTTGCCGTATTACTTCCAGGTCAAGGGGAGGCACACCTGCCAACACCTGTAGGGCTTCGGTGGAGACAGTCTTACAGACGTGAAGTGAAGCTTGGAGCATTATCCTCTGGCAAGTGAGGATTCTGCTTCTGCCTGTCTTTGTCTTAGCAACATCGTACCACACAGTAGCACCAAATGTGGCACAAGCCACAAATAGTCCACTGTATATGGTACGTGCTGCACGTGTAGACAGGCCCCAGACACACTTCAACATCCTGCCAACTGTCGGCACAAGAGAGGTGAGCTTCGCCCTCACCCGATCTATGTGCGGATAGAATAGAAGCTCATCCTCTCACCAACCGTGATTCCAAGATATTTGACTTCCGTCAAATATTTCAGGCTCACCCCACCAGCCCTTAAAACTGGGTTCCTATTCCTTGATAGGATGCCTTAAGTAGCATCATGGATGTCTTTTCTACAGCCACCTCAACCCCAACACTCGTACCCCATGCACCTACCATGCCCATAACCTCCGTGCCACGGGTTTCCAGTGCAGCACGAGACTGGCCTTCAACAAGGACAAGAAGGTCATCAGAATAAGCGATGCACTTACAGTGCGACTGCCAGGAGGAGAGGCGCTGTAGCAGGGGATCCATCATTAGGTTCCAAATATATGGTCCCCCAATGGACCCCTGCGGACACCCCCTCTCAACATCTACCGTCACGGAGTCATTGGGACAGACAACACCAGCAGTCCTTCCAGAGAAGTAACTCCTCCAGATAGCAATCTCTCTACACCCTACCTCCACCAACCTCCGTTCGACACTGGCCCAGTCCAGGTAATCGAACGCTCCTCGGAAGTCAATAAATATGCCTAGTACATATTTATTGACTGACCTACCAACGGAGTCCCTAACGAGCAACCACGCATCTTCGACACTACGCCCTGGTTTAAAACCAAACTGGAATGGTGACTGCTCGGGGATGCACTCCATCAGTCTGTCCACCAAGACCCTTTCCAGCACTTTTCCAAGTACTGGAAGGAGACTGATGCCACGATAGGATCTAGGATTAGTCCTGACCCTATCGTTAGACTTCAGAAGTACTATCACCCTAGCACACTTCCATTCCAGGGGAAAATAATTCTCCCTGACGCAGCTCGAGTAAATAGCCATCAGGTATTCAGGTACTGCCATCCAAATGGCTTTCACCATTCCGTCACCATAGGGGATGCAGGAGGTGAGTCTGGAGGCAGGCTCTCCGACTGCACACCCCTAGGAAAGAAGGTGTTCATCAGGGCAGTCGCACACTCCCTCCAGGATGTGAGCAAGACACCTCCATCCTGGATGGAACCGATCTCTGGAGCTTTCCTTCCACGACAAACACGATATAGCTGACCCCAAAGGTCATCATGGTGTTCGTCAGCGAAGGCTCTCAAGTTCTCATACTTACTGCGGGCAAGCATCCTTTTGTAGTCCGCCAGACCTTGCCGGTAAGCAAGTCTTCACTGTTCCAAGTCTGCCAGCCCACGGCGTCTACAGGTTTGGAAGTGCTCAGGCAGCCTCCTCACCTGCATACGCTTCTCATTCAATTCGGGTGTCCACCACTTCACCTTCCTTCGATTGACCAAACGGTGTCTCTCGAAAAGTTGGTCGTTGACACCCCACACGCACTTATCCAACAATGCTACCTTCCTATCCACCCCTAACCGCTCAAATGCGTCCAGTGACACTGAAGTGACCTTTCTCGCAATTTCTCTTCGGTACACCTCCCAATCCACACCTCTGAGAAGCCAACGCTTCTCACCAGGACCCACACTGACACCCGGAACACCTACGGAGGGAGTGAGCTCGATCTGTAAAAAAGCATGATCACTCACTCCTTCAGCACGCCGGATATACCAGTGTGAGTCGAACCTCCGAAGCGCTGGCATATTTGCCACAAGTCACTCGTCTCATTGAGAACGCCTATGCGGTTGGAGGCTATCCATTCGCTTAGCAACTCTCCTCTTGTAGCCCTGCGAGAGCCGGAAGTGTCAGAACGTACATTAACCGGACTCTTGCTGAACCACAAGGGGGAAGTCGCATTAGCATCGATGCCAAAAATCGCAGCTTCATTCCCAATGATCCGAAGCAACACATCAAGGTAAGCAATGTATGGCTCAATGTCTAAGGCATGCTTAAAGTAAAGACTGCATAAAATCAGTCTACCAAAGCTACCCTCGACACTGACACACACACCCCATTCACTCCGATCGATTAGTGTGGACACAGTTGTTTTATCGGCAAGGCCCCTGTCGTCTGTGAACGACTTCATGTGGCTTGGCAGGCGCCTCACCTGTTTTTTAACAGTATAAGGCTCCTGCAACAGCGCAAGGCTGCACTGCGTCTCACACATCAACTGCCCCAAATCATCCATTGATGCCTTGGCACGCTGACAGTTAAATTGCATTAATTTAACTGCCATTTTAGTGTCTGTTGCTCGCCCTGGCCACCGCCTCAGCATAGATAATGCAGTCCATGCTCAGCATGAAGTGACCAGCCGGGCTTCCTCAGAAGTCGCAATCGCGACAATGTATGGCATTGTCGCACTCGCGCTTCGAATGGCCCGACTGACCACACCGCCAGCACACCGCCTCCTTCTGCCTACACCTGTACGCAAAGTGGTCCAGGCCTAAACAGCGGTCACCACAGGTTTCTCCCTGATGGAGAACGAGAAGTGCTTAATATAGCACCTCCCGTCTCCAAGGAGTAAACCCTGGGGCTACAGTTAAAGACGACATTATGTCGTCCTTCACTCACCTTCATACGGCGAAGAGAGAGAAACCTCCCTTTCCACTTCTTCCCTGGTAAGCTTGCATAAATTAAGCTTTTGCAGCTCACCAAGGAAATCCTCAGGCGAGATTCTCTTCTCCACGCTACGGACAATGAGCTGTCGGTCCTTCTTTACCTCTGCTGATAAGCCTGCCTCCTGGAGCTTCTTATGCCCCAGGAAAGCATCCATTTCCGCCAGGGAGGGAGTGCGAACCAGCACACTGCCATCCTTGCCAGGCTGCACAGTGTGCACCCTGACACCCACCACAGGTACCAGTTCCTCCTCAACCCTCCTCTTCACCATGCCAGATGTCTCATTTTTCTTCCCTTTTACAATTACCGACCACGTCTCGGCCGGCCTAACTGGTGCAACATCAGGCAGTTTGGCCTGTGTTGCGGCAACCAAGCCGTCCGACACCGTGGCCGAACTGGCAACCTGGGCAAACGAGGGGCGCTCAGCCACTGCGATGATTACCGGGACCCCCAATGATCTGGGAGGCCCAGAAGGCACCTTGACCTTGTCCTGCTGCACCCTCGTGGTCAACCCCTTGGTGGAGGTAGCCCTCTCCTCAAAGCGTCCTCTCAACCTCTCGTTGGCCCCCGACAAGCCCAATATGAGCTCGTCGTAGGCTGCCGAGACCTCAGTAAGCCTTCCCGCCGCTGAAGGGTAATCAGTTATGAGGCTGATCACCCTCTTCTTTACCTCCGCACACCTTGCCATTACCGCAGCAAGGCCCAAACGCTCTTCGAGGCTTTCGCCCACGATTGGCTCAGGTGCGGAGGTCATCTTCTTCTTCTTCTTTTTATTTTTGGCCTCAGCAGCAGCCCCATTTACCACACCACCTACCCCAGCACATTTACCAACAACACAACCTCCCCTGGTCTGCGCACTACCACCAGTCAAAACAGCAGCACCACCAACCATATTGGAAACACCACCAACTACGACAGAAACTCCACCGTCTCTACTACCTCCTTTAGCCATAGTACCACCACACAAACCAGCAGCAGCACCACCAACCAAGGCGGCAACGCCATTAACCCCAGCACCTCCATCGACTACAGCAGGAGTAATACCACCAGCCCTAGTACCTCTATTGACCCCATCAACACCAACACGTCCACTAACAACAGCACACCTTCCTCCAGCAGTAACACCACTAGACCCAGCACCCCCATCGACTCCGCCAGCAGCAATAATACCACCAGCCCCAGCACTTCCATTAACCCCATCAACACCAGCACCTCTACGAACAGCAGCACACTTTCCTCCAGCAGTAACATCACCAGACCCAGCACCTCCATCTACTCTACCAGTAGTAGCAACAAAACCAATACCGGCACCCTCATCAGCAGCCACAGCAGCAGCAGCAGCAGCAACATCACCAGCCCAAGTACCTCCATTGTCCACATCACCACCGATAGCAGCAATACCACCATCACCAGCACCCTTATCAGCAGCCACAGCAGCAACACCATCCGAAACATCAAGTCCCCCATCAGCGACCAAGACACCAGTGGAGCACCCAGCTCCATCTGGTCCATCGGCCACCACAGCACCCACACTCCTAGTTTCATCAGCAGCACCCATCTCCTCTGCCAAACTCGGGGCTTCCGAGACCAGCACCTTTGGACAATTCGGTTCTGGAGAAGAGGAGTCCAAAGACTTATCTACCTGTCTCTTCCTTGTCCTGACGGTCCTCAACTCTTCGGTGTCCATGGCAACAATCTCCTCCACCACGGAGGCAGAATCATCCACCGTGGACTCCGAGTTGGACCTAGATGCCGGTCCCTTGGCCTTTCCTTTGGGCTTTCGGCCTCTCTTCTTCTTTGGGTTGTTCTGCACAACCACTTTCCCATCAGCCTCCTTCAAGAACTTCATCCTGACCATCGGAGTTCTAAACTCCGCCAGCGGAGCACCAGACTCCGATTCCGAATCCAGGTCAGTGGTTACACCGACCATGTCATCGGCAGAGCGTCCAGTGGAGCACCCTTCTTCCATTATAATATTATTGTTATTTCTTAAGATTCTTACCCAAATTTCTATCACTCAGAACTTACTTAACACTTCTGTTCACTTCAAAAGTCGAAACTAGACTCGAGGCCATGTATACGGAAAGAAGTGCAACGAAATGGAATGAAGAAATGCTTTCAGCCTACTTCGGAACTGAACTTGGATTAACACAAGGTTGCGCGCTAAGCCCCACTCTATTTTCACTGTACATAGATGATCTGCCGAACATTTTACCTGGTGGTATTCATTTGAATGAATGGAACTTAAAAGTTTTAATGTACGCAGATGATTTAGTGTTACTAGCAGATTCTCCAGAAACGCTACAATTAATGATAAATCGTCTTCGTGACTACTGTATGCTATGGAACTTGTCAGTAAACCTAGGCAAATCTAAGGTCATGATCTTCAAAAAAGGAGGGGGAATGCGTGCAAGGATTGAGTGTTGGCATTATGGTGGAGAAAGTATGGAAGTGGTAAAAGAATACGTTTATCTGGGTTTCACCTTAACACCTTCACTTAGATTGGAGAAACATCTTGCAAAAAAACTTATGAAGTCCAAGTAGCTATAAACATGACGTGGAAAAATTGCTTTAGTAACGATTCAGTACCAAACGCAGTCAAACACAGAATTTCCGAAGCAACCTCAAAGTCAATTTTATTCTACGGAGCACACTGGGGACACAAAAAGAGTGATACTGTTGAAAGACTTTTATCATATTACCTTAAAAGAACTTTCAAACTACCGATGACAACTCCCTCATATATGCTTCACTTGGAGACTGGGCTATCGCCGCGCCGTTGTACATACAAACTATGAAGCTGCATGCAGACTATATATGTAGAACAATTGGTATGGACGAAGGTCGAATAACCAAAAGAATCACAAAAATTGCTATTTCAAAAGGAAAACTGTGGTTTAATGATTGGAAGGAGTTGGAGATTCAGTGTGGGAAGACTTTTGAACTAAATTTTGCAAACGTAGAAGAATGTAAAGGGATTTTCTATGATATTATTGCTGCTATTGATGAAGATATGATGCAAAGATGTATAGAAAAGGCGAGACAATCAGTGCATTGAGAAATTTATTCAGCACTTAACTATTTACTCGGAGAAAACTCCTATTTTAGTAACCGGTACAATACAGAGGTCATCTCCACTATTTTTCAAGCAAGGGGAGAGCTGCTGCGTCTGAACTTTGTTCCACATCGAGAAGACCTGCCACTGATTTGTAATCTCTGTAATGCGGGAGTGAGAGAATACAATCCATTTTCTAGGCGAATGTGCGATTGTGAGGGAAATAAGAAGTATATTGGAGAGTCAATTATCTCAACAGGTACGAGGTGCTGGAAATTTTAAACGGGAAGGACTGGATGAAATTATTCGAGTTTTGTAAGGAGCTGCTAAATTATCGCAAAAGAATCATCAACGAACTTTTCTAATTACTTAAGTACATATCAACTTTAATTTTGCGAATATTTAATAATTTAATAATCAAATAATAATGAATAAACTTACAATTTAAAACTGAAACTGAAACTACTAATTTCATCTCATAGAAAAAATGGTTTTGCGAAATTCAGTTAAATTTTTATAAAAATCCAACAGTCAGTTTTGAAAAATTGATATTCAATTCTGGATATCTCGTGAATAAATGAAGGTATTGAATTCAAAATGATTTCATACTATGCTAAATTTTATTTAAAAAATCCAATCTTTAATTTTTAGTTGAGAGATAAATGCTACTTAAATTGGTAACAATTTGCTTTTTACTAAAAATCTCGTTAACAAAAATAGATTTTGAAATCAAACTATTTTATCATATGCAAAATATTGTCGGTAATTTTTAGTTATTAACTTCCCATAGGAAGTTATTGTAATGGGTCCGATTTTTCAAATTGAAAATTTTGACATTTCTTGACGTTTCAAGGTCCCTAGAGTCGAAATAAAAGATTTTTAAAAAGATGTCTGTGCGTGCGTGTAAACGTACGTTCGTACGTCCGTAGGTCCGTACGTTCGCGACGTTTTTTCGTTGTCCATAGCTCAAGAACCAGAAGAGATATCGACTTCAAATAAATTTTTGTATACAGATAATAAGGCAGAAAGATGCAGAAAGGGCTCTCAAGAAAATTGCGTGGGTGGTTTTGTTTACCATAGCAGTTTAAAAAAAGGTGACAATTTTGGTTAACCCTAAATATCTTACGAATCAAAAACGCTAGAGACTTGAATTAAATTTTATATAATATATATTGTAACGTGATACCAAACAAGTATATTTTTTGAAAAAAGTCCAATTAACGGTTTTTTTTTATAAATCAAAAAAACTGAAAAAAAAAATTGTCACCTCGAAAATTTTACGAATACAAAATGATTTTATCACCAAAACTATTTTGTGCAAAGAAAAATAACGTTTTCAATATCTGGTAAAATTTTGAGCAAAATCGAATTGACAGTTTTCTTATAAAAAATAAAAACCTAAAAAGAAACATTACTCAAAGTTGGTAAAAATTGAATTCGACTCAAATATCTTTTCAAAAATTTGAGATTATGGCTTCCAACTTATTTTAACTTATAAGAAATATTGTTTTCAACATTCTGAAAAATTTTGAGAAAAATCGAATTGACAGTTTTTTTACAAAAAATAAAAACCTAAACAAAAAAATTAATAAAAGTTGGTAAAAATTGATTTTCGACTCGAATATCTTTTCAAAACTTTGAGATATTGGCTTTAAACTACTTTTATCTTTTAAAAAATACTGTTGTCAACATTCAGTAAAATTTTGAGAAAAATCTGATTGACAGTTTTTTATAAAAAAAAAAAAACTAACAAAAAAACAACACTAAAACTTGGTAAAAATTTACTTACGACTCAAATAGCTTTTCAAAATTTGGTAAAAATTCATGTTCGGTTCTTGATATCTCTCAAACTAATTTCATTCATCCAATTTGTAAAAATTTAAGAAATGATAACGGTTTTTTTTTATAAATCAAAAAAACTGAAAAAAAAAATTGTCACCTCGAAAATTTTACGAATACAAAATGATTTTATCACCAAAACTATTTTGTGCAAAGAAAAATAACGTTTTCAATATCTGGTAAAATTTTGAGCAAAATCGAATTGACAGTTTTCTTATAAAAAATAAAAACCTAAAAAGAAACATTACTCAAAGTTGGTAAAAATTGAATTCGACTCAAATATCTTTTCAAAAATTTGAGATTATGGCTTCCAACTTATTTTAACTTATAAGAAATATTGTTTTCAACATTCTGAAAAATTTTGAGAAAAATCGAATTGACAGTTTTTTTACAAAAAATAAAAACCTAAACAAAAAAATTAATAAAAGTTGGTAAAAATTGATTTTCGACTCGAATATCTTTTCAAAACTTTGAGATATTGGCTTTAAACTACTTTTATCTTTTAAAAAATACTGTTGTCAACATTCAGTAAAATTTTGAGAAAAATCTGATTGACAGTTTTTTATAAAAAAAAAAAACTAACAAAAAAACAACACTAAAACTTGGTAAAAATTTACTTACGACTCAAATAGCTTTTCAAAATTTGGTAAAAATTGATGTTCGGTTCTTGATATCTCTCAAACTAATTTCATTCATCCAATTTGTAAAAATTTAAGAAATGCTACTTAAATTGGTCAAAATTTGTTTTCGACTAAAAATCTATTTAATAAAATTAGATTTTCAAACTAACCTATTTCTTTATATGAAAAATAAGGTTGGTAATTTAAAAATTTTTAAGAATAATGAATTATTCAACTAACAACTTTTTTAACCCAACACGAAAACCTACAAACTTTTAAGCAAGACAAATCGACAGATGGAATGGGAAGTTATCAGTGTGGGTCGCATCCCAGCCTCTTTTAATTTGTTTTAGAAAATTTTAACTGATAACTTTGTAACAAAACACTAAAACCTACAAAAATTAACAGTTATAAAAATATAAAATCAAAAAGGGCAAAGGCTTATATGCAAAACAAATAAGATCAATTCATTATAACTATCGAAATAATAAATAATAAAAATTATTCATTTTAATTTGTACTTATATCTGATAGAATTTAGCAATGGAGATAATTTTGACACTAGCTGAATCTTTTGAGGTTGCCTACCAGATTGCTCTAAGAAATACACCAATTCGCAAAAGTGCAGAACAATTGACGACAACAAATTAATTCAACGAAAATCTTAAAATTGAATGGCCAATTGCAATGAAAACTTTAAGCACCAACCAAGACTGCTGAAAATACGGTTACATATATACATAAATATCATAACTATTATTGTATTAATTTATTATAGAAACCAATAATCAAAACCATCGAATTATTATTATTATATAATAAGAGATATAAAATACAACTCACTCTTTATTATACGATGTACTGCAATCCAAAAAATTCAACGATATGAAGCTTTGTTTTCCAATTTTTTTGGTTATATTAAGTGAAAACATACAAGTTTACGCCAATACTGTTTTCGTTTGGTAAATATCTTAAATCAAGATTGCCAAACGAAGAAGTTGCTCTACTTTTTTTTATTAGAAAAGGATTCATGAACAATGTTTAATATCAAAATGCAAAAGTCAATTAAAGTTATTTGAATCGTATATTTTTTTTAAATAGCAATATAAATGTTGACCTAAGTGAAGATATTGTTAAAACTATGAACATAGTATTTCCTAAAAATTTAATGTATTCTAATTAATTTATTTTCAAAAATTAACAATCACAATTAAAAAACAAATTGTCGATTTCTTTCTTGACTGGTAGTTAACGAGTGCTTTCAGAAGCATACCGAAAGTTCAATTCGGTACAAAACGATGAAAATGTTATAAAGCTGACAAGTGTCTAATTCTTGAAGATTGACATGCCTTCTTTCGATCAGCTAGACTATTAGTGAATATTATACTTGAATTATCTTTAAGTCCCTAAATGTTAAGTAACATAATCAGACAAAAATTTAAAAAAAATCAAAGCATCGCTATAATTTTTGCATTACTTTTATTACTTAAAAAATAAGTTTAAAAATGTAGTTTTTATCTCAAATTTTCTATTGAGTGTGTTATTTGTTAAATATATAGAAAAAAGTTTGTTCATGTTTCATGAAAATTATGTAGTTAAAATTACAAAAAAAAAACAAAAATTTTTTGTTTGACATTTTACAAGTTCAAATTAATCATTAAATTAGTTGAAATAAATAAATCAAACCATAACGAAATAAGTAAATGTGTCCCTTAGTTTATTTTGTAAGTTACAAAAACTATGTTTTTTTTTTTATTTTGAGTTACGAGTATATTTTTTTATAGAAAATTATTGTTTATTTTGTGAATTTGAACTTTCAAAAAATATCATAAGTTTTGAACATATGAATATATCATTATAAATCTACACATACATTATATATAAATACCTAACAAATAAATGTAAAACTAAAGGGAACTCTAATTAGTATACAGAGGCCCATAAGTAAAGGTCTAAACCGAATATGATGAATAACCAGATCATGACCTAACAGAATTTGTTCTTTTCCGCGTCCTAACGATTTTCTAGTAACGGCTTTTTTACTGAAGTTTTGAAAAACACCTACTTTTAGTCAGTTTTTTTACTCACCCCGTCCAGAAAATGACTTAGGTTTTTAATGATTTTGAAAAACTGAAACTACACAATGTATGTTGGAGAAAGCAAAACATGAACTTATATGAAATATACCGTTAAGCTAATAAAGCCACAAAGATAAAGCTTGGTAGCTCCGGTGGGTAAGACACGTAGAACGCATGAGAGAAGTCCTGTGGGGTAGAATTTTTGGGAGAAGACAATGGGAAAGACCATGGTCGCATTCACAAACCTAGTGGCTACGTAGTCAAAATTCAACTAGCTTTGTGAATGCAAAACTACACTACAAAGCTAGTCAATCTAAAACTGTCATATTATTGACAAATGCAAATATATAAAATAAGAAACATTTTTGATTTGATAATTTTAACTTATCTTTTGTGTTTTTAAATTCAATAAAATCAAATTTAAGACACAATTTGAATGATTTATATTTGCATTTAAATATTGAATGATTTTTTCATTTTGAATTCGTGCTACTTTACCAAGTAGCTGATTGTGAAACGTCAAAAACAGTGTGCACTAACTTTGTAGCCGAAATTTTTACACTACGTTCGGAAGGGAAATTTCAACTACTTTTGTAGTTAGATTTAGCCAATCAGAACCCCTTGACTACGTAGCCACTAGCTTTGTGAATGCGACCCATGCCTCTGCTGGAATTATAGCGTAACCGGGTCCTGGTTGTGGGCGATGAAGTAAGTTAGTATAATTAATGTCGGGATAATTTATTTTGAGTAAAAAACGTTGAGGGCATTGCCAAGTCGCTAAACAATAATGAAAACTTTGAGATTGAAATCGAACCCAATGTTGCACTTCAATTCTTAGAGAGAGTAATGTGCTGACAAAAATCTATGTATAAGTCAGTGTTGGCTATTTAATTGAAACATTTACTTAGTTTCTTAACTTTCCAAAAGTTACACCCATTTAAAACCGTACAGAGAGTGCTTAAAACAAAATAAAATGCTTTTCTTAATTCGATTTTATTTTTTTCCATTGCCTTCAATTTAACATTGAAAACTTAAAAAAAAAAGAATATTTTTGAAAAAAGCAACCAACATTAAGTCATAAAAGTTTTTATTAGCTTAAAAACCTTAAAAATCAAAGTGCAAAATTATTGAAAGTTTTTATTAATTTTTAGCGAAATGGCAATGTCCATCATTTTTGTTGACTTAAAATTATTTGTCTCGTTTCTAGGTAGCTTAAAAATGCTAAAACCATTAATAAATAAAGGGTAAATAAAAAACACACTAAAAGTATGTGATTTTCAAAACTGTACTCAAACAGGCCTTTTTCTCGAATACCATAAAGTTTCGGTATAGTTGTAGTTCAGATACCAAATTCTTTTAAATCATGACCTGACATTTGGCCATGTATTCAGTTTGGATTATTATTTATATGGGAAACCCTGTATTTATGATTACTATATGCTATGTTGCTAATTCAAAAATACTTCTTACAAGATTATTTTATAATTATATTGAAATAAACAATTAAATATTATTAAATTAGCTAACGGTGATATAATTCTAATGATAATTTGTTAATTGTTTCTTAAAATACAAAACAAAAATCAAGATATTAACAAATAATTTGAATAAATTCCTATTAAAAACTATAATGCAAGTGCAAAAAAAAACAAAAATTTAAATATATTATGATACTATTTATATTTGGTTGTTATTGTTGTTAGTAAAAAAAAATATTTAAATCCATATGGCTAATATTAACTTAAGCAGTCATGAATTTAGCTAAATCAAATAATTGAAAGTTAATAAAAGTGGATATTATTTAAAAATTATTATTTTTCTTTTTTATACATATTGTGTCTAGTTACCTACAATGGCAATATGCGGTTAGAAATAATAGTGCTTCACATTATCATATTAGAGCCTTTAAATAGTCGTGAAATTTGCAAGGAATGCGTTCAAATAACCTACTGCTAAACAATCCCAAATTAAAGTCCTTATACTGCATAATTCAATTAAGGTGTCTTTAGAGCTAGCAGAAATCTTCCTAACGTTTATTCTTAATAAAGATTATCAGGTGGAAAATGCTTCAGATAGATATTATGGCAAGACAAGACAATTGGCTAGCAAGAAGCATTTGTAATATTATGCATCTATTCCAGCTAAGGGAGGATTCAACCTTTTAATCATTGTTTGGGATTGGTGGTCAGACACTTTATATAAAGACGAGTTTTTGAAAACCGCTTACAAATGTTCTTTAAATGAGGCTGAAAAAATTTAAATAACATAATGTGTATCTTAACCTTACATTTACATATTTCAAAGGCTAAAGTAGTACCCGTGGCGTGATGGTTAGTGCGTTAGACTGTCATGACAGATGTCTAGGGTTTGATCGCTGCCTATGCCATCTAAAGTTTTTTTCACGGGTACTGCCTTTTGCGAGGAAATGACAATTTCTCCAAGAGTAATTCTTGTCATGAAAAAGTGCTTTCTCAAATAAGCCGTTCGGCTTCGGCTTTAAACTGTAGGTCCCCTCCATCCCTGACAACAGTACTCGCACACAGGAATGGTTGAGAGTTGTAAGTCACTAGGCCGTAGTTCTCAATGGGCTGTTGCGCCACCCAATTTATTTATTTACTAGCGGCCCGTCCCGGCTTCGCACGGGTAGACATAAATAGGTACAGATATTTAAGTTATAGGCATGCTAATAAAAATGACTATGAGTCCTATCATTAATACTCTTCGCAGCGTATGCGATGAAAGACATTTTATGGATAATTTTTGTACACCTTCGGTTGATTTTAATAGGAATTTCTAAAGATTTCTATAGTAATCTAGTACTAAATATAGCCTATGTTACTCAGTGATAATGTAGCTTTCTAATGAAAAAAGAATTATTAAAATCGGTCCAGTACTTTTGGAGTTTATTCGTTACATACAAAATACAAATCTTTCCTCTTTATAATATTAGTGTAGATATAGCCTATGTTACTCAGTGATAATGTTGCTTTCTAATGAAAAAAGAATTATTAAAATCGGTCCAGTACTTTTTGAGTTTGTTCGTTACATACAAAATACAAATCTTTCCTCTTTATAATATTAGTGTAGATATAGCCTATGTTACTCAGTGATAATGTAGCTTTCTAATGAAAAAAGAATTATTAAAATCGGTCCAGTACTTTTTGAGTTTATTCGTTACATACACAAATACAAATCTTTCCTTTTTATAATATTAGTATAGATTAGTATAGATATTGTGGAACATTTTTTTGTCCTTCCATTAATACTCTTCGCAGCGTATGCGATGAAAGACATGGCTAATTTTTTTTACACCTTCGGTTGGTTTTAATAGGAATTTCAAAAGATTTCTGTAGTAATCTAGTACTAAATATAGCCTATGTTACACATTGATGATGTAGCTTTCTAATGAAAAAAGAATTATTAAAATCGGTCCAGTACTTTTTGTGTTTATTCGTTAGATACACAAATACAAATCTTTCCTCTTTATAATATTAGTATAGATAAAGTGAAAACTTTATGTATTAGATTATTTTAGATCACTGTTGTTCAGCAAGATATGGTCTAATTACTAAATTTGCACGACTCAATATAATATGAAACATAAAATGCCATATTTAGGAGTTAAAATGCAATAGTTTAAAAGGGTTTTAGTGCATTTCACGCAGGAATGTTAGAAATTGTGTTGAAACTTTGCTTTTTTCCAAAAATTTAATATTTTGTTTTTGTTGGCATTTCTAAAAATGCGAAGAACGCTTCAAAATTATAGATGCAAAAATCTAGAAAATGGGTAAGTTTGCCAGAAAAATATGACCTTTTTTCGTAGGAAAATAAAATAAAATTCGAAAAAAATACTGTTTTGCGTGAATTTTATGAAAATATTTTAATCTTAAAGGATTCAAAAAAACTTAAGAAATGTAGAGAGAAAAATGTTTGGTTCTTGAATTTAAGGAAATAGTTGCATTTAAATAGAATAAAAACAAATTAAGGTAAACAAATAAGTTGGGAAGAAGCTTTAGTGTTGCACTCACAAATTACTTACACGTTGCAGAATCTCTTTTCACTTCATTTCGCAAGAGATTCAAAGCTTTTATATTAAATTAATAGATATGAAACGTTTATTATGTTTTTCAATTAGCCATTATTTTTACGAAAGTGTCACTTTTGCTGTTCTTGGGACATTTATATTCTTGAAATTGGTGTTTAAATATCAGTTTTAGGGCATCTAAAGTAAATTCACTTCAAAAAGTACTTTTCTTTAATGTTTTAAGATCTTACAAATTTTGGATTTAATAGAAAATCAATTTTAAAAGAAAAAAACACTTACACACGAGTTTCAAGAATTTAAAGTCAACTTAATATCAAATTGGCGATCCCTTATTCAAGGTTTATTCTTAAGAACCTGAATATTTGCTCTTTCTCTGAGAAACAAATCTTATGAAAATAATTTAAAGCATTACTAAAGTTTTTCAAAATTCTAAATTGTTTGCAAAAAAGATTTTAGTTGTTTTTGAGAGCAAACCACTTTTTAGTGAATGTCATGTAATTACTTTCAAATCTTAAAATGAAATCTTTACTCATATGACAACCCCCTCCTGGATTGTCCATTGGTCAAAAGTTGAGCTGCGCGATTGGAATAGGGCTGGATTTCCGATTCATATTATGTTCTTGGTCTAGTTTTCAGTAATATACTTTTAGCAACAAACTTTAACGCAGTAAGGGGCCAGTTATAGCTATCATTGAAATTAATCCGGACATTTTTTTTAATGGATATTTGACTACGTTTACCTTTGATTAGAAATGAAAATTATATATTGAACGATCAAATATCAAAGAAAGAATTTTTTTGAGACAAAAAAGTTTAACTGCGAATTTATTTTTCGCTCAAAATTTATTTTTCTATTTTCCGGACGGCAATTCATTTTTCTGAACAGCTGATACTTTTAAGTTCAAAAATGAAACAAATTGTTCTACTCATCTGTGTTCAAACAATTTCAATTACAGATTTTTGTCAAAAATGTTTATTTTGGTGTATTTCAATCAGTAAATTTGTTTAAATGACAGAAATTTTAAATACTCGCTATAAACGACCTACCAAAAAAATCCAATTATTGGTTTCAATAATAAAAACCAATGATAGCTATAATTGAGCCCTAAAATACAAAAGCACAAATTAATCAGTCAATCAAAATGTTTATAGGTGAGTAATACAATTAGCTGGCCAAAATAAAAGATAAAGCTACCCCAATGTTCTTTTTTTGTCTAGATTAGATTTTAAAAAATATTACACTCAAACATCAAGGCGGTTTTATAGTCAAAACATCGACATACCGCCCGCCGCACCGCGCCGCGCCGCCGCCGGCCGGACGGCGACAAACGTACAGATGGACAGATGGACAGATCGAAAAAAGAGTAAACGGACCTGTGAATGGCCGGCCGAAGGCGATTATTTCACTCTACCAAAGAGTGTAAAAATAGTCGTTTGAGTATTGAGTATTATTAACCAAGGAACAAAGACGGTTTTTCTTTTTGAAAAAAAATAAATAAAACTTTTTATTTCTGGCTCTTTTCGTCTATCAAAAATACTGCTGGTTGTTTGATTAAACGCTGACAATGAATATTCCCAAAAAACGCTAGCTGAAACGTTTTTGAGACAAAATGTGTGCTGCTTTATTCTATATACACACTTTATGCCTTTATGCATGACTTTTGGTGGCAGTCTTTTGAGATTTATTCTGTTAAGATTGTGGGCATCGCGCGAAATAATATAAGAAAATAAAACTATAGGTAACGATAAAATAAACACACATTTGTATCTTTTGTATTTATTTATATATTTAAACCAAAACTGATACTAAAACTGTTTTGCAGAAATATAAAACAAAATAAATACGGCGAACAAAATAAATATTGAAAACTTGAATATCAATTTCGGTTAAAAATTAGTTGATAATTTTTTTTATATTAAAAAGGACAAATTTTCTTGTGCAACCAACAATAAGTTTGAAAAATAAATAAATAAATTCAATTGATAAAAATGTAAATAAGGTTTTGTATATTATAACCAAGTCCTCAGAATTCGCGCGTAAGGTTAGAAACGCGAAGTCTCGCTCGTAGGTTATTTTTAGTATTTTTTTTTGTTTTTTATTTAAATAAAAAAAGTTTAAAAAAATTACATTAGTCATCACACATCACAACGGGATTAGTTGATAAAATTAATTAGGGACTCAATTAAAAAAAAAATATATTGCAAAAATTGTATTTAAAAAAAATACAAGAAAATAGTGAAAAAACTTTTAAAACATTCTTGGTACAATTTTCATTTGCGACGAGAGTGAAAATGTCTTCGCCACAAATAAGTTCGGCGGCGGCGAAAAGTGTTAATCGGCAACAAGTGAAAGACAGTGCAAATACAACAACAAAGCCAAAAACAACAAGTGCAACTACAGAAAATAAAACTAAGCAACAACAACAAGAAAAGCCAACTAAATATTCTCAAACAAAAGAGCGAATAGTTGATGGTAAGTAGTTTTATGATTAGGAAGCGTTTAGTTTTTCTTATTTCGATTACAAATATAGAATTATTTTCATTATCAAAAAAGTATAACATTGACAATGTAGACATATTTTTAAATAATAAATGTCCTTGGCCTTGTTCAATAAATTCAAGACCACAACGTAGGCAGTTATATGACCGTCGAGATAATAGGTAAAAAGAGGGAAAGCATAGGTATTTACGTATCATGAAGAAACAACAAAAAGCTGTATTTCGTAGATACAAAATTTAGAACATCATTATAAGAGATTATTATAAGATGTTATTTTGTTTGTTTAAGAAGGGGTGCATTCACGAGCTGTACAAAAATTACACTGGTCGACAAAACTATATCTTTTTTGTTGCACAAACAAAACAATACTTATTTAGAGGATTAAGATGTTCGAAATTTGAATCTCGTATTTAAATTTATCTATCACATCAAATTTTCAAAATATGACCATTTAAAAATGCTGAAAACAACAACCGAAGATTGGGTTTTTAAGGCTAAATTAAAACTCAAAACAGTTCTTAGCAATACATTGAATGATGATTTTGCAAAGTACCAATCTTTCTCCTTTAGATATAATTTAAATCATTTTAGTATCTTTCTTAGTTTCTGGAAATTATCAAAAGTTATGAGCCTTTACTTGAATTTATATAAAGTTTTTAGCAAACTTTGCATTTGATACTTTCTTGGTATTAAAAAATACGCTTTGGATTTAATTTATGTTGCTGATATCAAATCCAAACTTTAATTTTAACCATTTGCTCAACTTTTAAAAAATACCCGTTTTCAATATTATTAAAATATTATATTTTTTAATATATTTTAAAAAAAACTTGATATAAAAGAATTGTTTAGACATTATATTCGTTACAAGAACAAACCTTACTTTCAAACCGTTTAGCCTTTTTTTTGTTGATAATTGTTTTAGCATAAATGGTCTTAGCATTTCTTTCAGATTCTTGTAAGACTGGTACAATCTAAGAAGTTATGAAGATTTTCGAAAATTATATGAAATAATATAAATATTTCAACTGAATATTGGAGAAATTGATTAAAGGTTTAGAAAACCATCACGGATTTTACTGAAAATAGGCTACTTCGTAAATTAAGATAGCCTCAAAAAACCGTATAAGTGTTTTTCAAATTTTTAAAAGTAATATTTCAAAAACCTGATGTGATACATTAATTTGAATTAGACCACCAAAATCCATTGGAAAGTTCAATTTTATTGCCAGTAAGAAAAGCTTGCCGACCAATGATGATTAGCACTGAATAAAATGGGATGGATCGAGACCGAAACTAAGATCAATTCTCTTTGGATTTGAGTTTAAGAATTCTTAAAATTAAGTTGGGAAATACCAAACTAAAATTTTGGAGATATTTTAAGGAATGCTATGCTATGGAATTAATTTAAAAAAGAGCAAATAAAAGTCAATCAAAGCCCGCACAGTTTTAAGATGACGACAAATGACTTTGCAGTAGTGATCCTGCGATCGTTCAAAAGAATTGAAACGGCTTTTCTCAATGATTTAATAAAGTTGTATATAGAGACTCATAAACCACTTACTGTTTGGATATTTCAGAGGTTATTGTTGTTTGTGTTCGCAATATATTAATGTCACAATATTTAACCTTGAAAACAAACCTTGACACAAATCCTAACATCGTTTTGGAGAAATTAAGATTAATTCACTTAATATTTCAAAGGCATTTGATAGAGTTTGGCATCAAGCTCCCTTATCGAAATTGCGTGCTTTTGCTATTGATGATTCTATTCTTTGTTGGGTTAGAAATAAACTTGACTGTTAAATCTAAGCAGGTTACTTCTAACCCACCTAATTGTTTTGTAGATGACGGTACCCTCAGCTTTTCAGACAAGAGTACGATAACTGAGGCGACAAGATATTATAACGGATTTTTTTTTAGAACAGTTAAAAACAAGCATTTTTAACTATGGGAGGGGGATCTATCTATCGTATCGAAATCACGCTTTTTAAAATCCCGTTTTTAAAAGATCCCGAAAAAAAAGTTTTAAAATCCCGTCTTCTAAAATACCGATTTTTTGAAATCCCGTCCTTTAAAATCCCGCTTATTTAAAATCCCGATCAATTACAATCCCGCTTTTTAAAATCCCGTCAAAACCCGGGTATTCCCTTTTTTGTTTACAAAATACGTGCATTAAACTAAATAACAATAGGAATCAAAGATTTGTATGTAAAAATTGTAATTTGTTTTGTTTTTACTGTACATAAACATTCATTTTTGTTTACAATATTAACTCTTGCACAAACAATATGCATCCTACAGCATATCTACCTCTCGATAACGGTTTTACCGCTATCATCGACTTTGTTAATTGACTTCAGTTTGTTTTAAAAGAATACTACTTTACTTTATATTTTTATTTTTTGATATGTTATATTTGTTAAAGGTTACAATAAAATGGATCTAAAAATATATCTCATTTTTTAATTTTTTTTTAATTTTAAAATCGCGTGATTTTTTAAAATTAAACAACTAGTTTTCATTGCAAAATCGGGATGATGAAAAACGGGATTACAAAAAGCGGGATTTCAAAATCAGGATTTGAAGAAACGGGAATATAAAAACCGGGATATCGAAACCAACCCCTTATTTTGATAGTAATAATGGTAGGTGCAAGTTTGGGTGTATGCAACAGTGGGATATGTATCGGCTAGCATGCTGCCTCCCTGCAACCCCCCTGCTTGGGCTCACTATAGAATTTGAGTTGGGTGCAAGGTGGGGTGAGTGCAAGGTGGGGTGCATGCAAAGTTTCTTTTGCATTTAAATATGCTGGATTTGAGAAAAATTAATTTATCCTAGGTATATCTTAATCCATATTCGATTATTACTATCAAAATAAGACTAAATACTCAAACAATATAAAATAATTTAAATAAAATATTTGTATTGGTAATATTCAATTTTCTCAAGAACTAGAAGACATAAAATCATCTAGTTTTCAGTTTTTGATCAAAAACAAATAAGAGCAATGAATTCTAAAAAAAAACAATAGTACGAAATCTTAAAGTTTTGAAAAATTACACTTTAAACCTTTTTTTAACTTTTTTTTAGTTCAAAACATTTTTTTCAAAAACTATGCATAGTTTTCACTTGATTTAAAAACAAACAAAAAGTGTATAAAACTTAGTTGTAAGTATTACCATTATTTTGTACGTACATATTTTTTCAATTGCCCCTACCGCCTAAACGGGGGGAGATAGGCCCCCGCTCCCATAGTTAAAAATGCTTGTTTTTAACTGTTCTATACAAATCCGTCATTAAACTTTGTCGCCTGAGTTATCGTACTCTCCCCGCTTTTCATATACATATGGTTTTAAATTCTAATCTCCTTGTTCATCGGACTACCAACAGCAGCGTATGACAAGCTCATCAAATTCTGATCTTGACAGCATTGTCGAATGGGGAATCAAAAACCGTGTAGAAATGAATGCCTCGAAAACTCAATGCTGTTTACTGTCGCAAAAGCGAACCCTTTCCCAATGCCACTATCCATGGGTGGTACTTCCACCGAGGAGACTGAACAGTTTCTCAGTTCTAGGTATGTGCATCTCAATACACTTGTTGTGGAGTGATCACATATTCGACATCGCCAAAAATGTTGCTAAGTGTTTAGGTTTTCTCCGACGATGCAAGATGTTTTTTTACACCGTCTGATCTGGCTATAATTTACAAAGCTTGTATTCGTTCAAAACTCGAGTATAATAATTCTCATATTGCTTCTAACAAAAAAATTCATAGAGTTCCACGATTATGCTAAAAATTGCCAAAACTGAAAAAAATTAAATGTCAGACTGTGTCATACGAACTTGCTCATGTATCCAAAGAATCTGTTTACAAATATTTCCTGTATTTTAAGATTTGAAAATGTACCCGAAAAAAAAATTGTTTCCAAAAATTTAAATACCATTTGATTTCTCAAAATACCTTAGTTTCTCAGAATTTTTTTAAAAGTCGTTAGAGCTGTTTTTTTGTTTTAATTAATTTTGTTTATATACATTTTTTCGAATTTAGTTTACAAATAGTTTTGATATGAAGTTACTTAGAGTTTGTTAAAATATGTTTTACATTTCAATTGCGTAAAAAAATGATGACATATTCTCAAAATATCGAATTTGCAAAATAATGTTTAATATTTTTTTAAAAATCACTGATAGAAACAATGACATTTTTTATCATCAAATATTACTGGGACAGTATAAGAGCTTGTGCAGAAAAAAATGATTGAAATCGGTTCATTAGTTTTAATTAAAGAAAGCCAATTTAATAAAAAAAGTAAGCAAACATTAAAAAAGAACTCTATCGGTTCGTTTTTGAGAAAATTCGAATTTTCGGTTACTGACACAAAAATACTGTTATTTTCAGCCTTAACAAAATGAAAAAAACGCCTAACGCTAATCGACTCAAAACTTTAATTTCCAATATTTTAGAGTTTTATATTTTTTATTTGTAAAGAAACACATATATTCCTACTTAGGTAATATCAAGTCCTTTCCGCCAATTTATCGTAAGCTCCAAAATAAACGACAATTAAAAGCTTACTGCTGATCCTTGAAATCATTAATAGTCAATGTTGGAAATTATTAATTATGCTTAAGCTCATACATGGCAAATAGTCTTCAAGGCTTAATGTGTTACTAGAAAATTTAAATAATTAAGTTTTATTTTTTATTGAAAATGAGGTCAAAATTTCAAAATGTAAATACTTATCACCTAGATATGGTCAATTATTTGTTTATTTCGTCGTCGTTCTATGAAAACTCCCTTAGTCCATTTTCCGCAAAAAATTAAATAAATACACCAAGTTCTTGCAAATGACAACATTTTTATTTTCTCAAAACTTCCTAAGCTCTACGATGTACAATTTTTCAATTATGAAGAATTAAAACTGCCAAAATCTATTAATTTGCATATTGATTTCAAACTTCAAATGCAAATATCTCAAAACACAAAAAAAGGACTTAGGGAGTTTTCATAGAAGGACGACGATTTATTCTCCAGTAAAATAATTGTACATTATTACTTTTTAGGTGTCTAAGTCAAGGAATCTTGTAAAAAACTTTTCTTTTTAAACTATTTAAACAAAAATTCTATGCTTAAATCAATTGAAGGCAGAATATTTATTTCAATATTTTAAAATATAGACCCATGTGTACAATTTAATTCTGATATTGACAATTCTGATTGATTGAAAAGGAGTATTTTTTGTTCATTAAAATAAATTTAAACATTCTACAATTCTTGAACCTTCTTTAAATTTTTCTATCACACCAGGTTTTTAAAATATGCACTATTAAAAATGATAAAAACAAACAAAGATGATTTTAAAAAGTACAAATCTTTTTTTTTTTATAGTAGATGGTTTAGCGTTTTTTTTTCGGGTTTTGTAAGACAACTTTTGAAGTGTTTTCCAATATTATATGAAAAAAGAGGCTGGGATGTGAACCACACTGATAACTTCCCATCCCGACTGTTTATTTGTCTTGCTTAAAAAGAATTGTAGGTTTTCGTGTTTTGTTAAAAAAGGTTTCAGTTGAATTATTTTAAAAAAAATTAAATTACCGGCATTTGATGAAATACTTTGATTTCAAAATATATTAACGAAATTTTTAGTCGAAAACAAATTTTTACCAATTTTAGTAGCATTTCCTTACAGTTTTTATTTCTAATATAAACAAATACAAATTGGATGAATGAAATTAATTTGAAGTCAATGTCAATGTTATGAAAAAAAACGGATTGTTGGATTTTTATTAAAAATTTACTGAATGTCGAAAACAATGTTTTCTGTGAGATAAAAATAGTTTTAGATATTTGAGTCGAAAGTAAATTTTTACCAAGTTTTGGTATTGTTTTTTATTTTGTGTATGTTTTTTTTTGGTATAAAAAACTGTCAATTTAATTTTTCTCCAAATTTTATCGAATTTTCAAAACAACATTTCTTATAAGATAAAGTTAGTTTGAAGCTAATATTTAAAATTTTTAAAAAGTTATTTGAGTCAAAATTCAATTTTTGCCAACTTTGAGCAATGTTTTTTTAGGTTTTTATTTTTTATAAAAAAAACCGTCAATTTGATTTTTCTCAAAATATTACCCGATGTTGAAAACGTTATTCTTCGTTAAACAAAATTGTTTTGAAGATAAAAACATTTTTTAGTCTTAAAATTTTCTAGGTGACAAATATTTTGTTTGAGTTTTTTTGATTTATAGAAAAAACCATTAATTGGATTTTTTTCCAAAGATATATTTGTTTGGTACCACATTATTACACATAATAAAAATTTTATTTCAAGTCTCTAGCGTTATTGGTTCGTGAGATATTTAGGGTTAACTAAATTGTTCACCTTTTTTTCAAACTACTATGGTAAAAAAACCACCCACTCAATTTTCTTGAGAGCCCTTTTTGCTTCTTTTTGCATTATTATCTGTTTGACAAAATTTATTTGAAGTCGATATCTCTACTGGTTCTTGAGCTATGGACGACGAAAAAAGCTTCGCGAACGTACGGAGGTACGAATGCACGTACACACGCACGCAAAAACATCTCTCCTTGAAACGTAAAGAAATGTCAAAGTTTTTAATTCGACAAAGCGGACCGATTACAATAACTTCCTATGGGAAGATAATAATATAAATATTTCAACTTAATATTAAAGAAATGGATTATAAATTTGGAAGACCATCACGGATTTTAGCCCCAAAAACCCTCGTTTTTCGTGTTTAATGTCAAAAGTCGAAATTAGTCGAATTGAATTCAGACCACCAAAACCCGTTGGAAAAAATAATACAATTTCCCAATTGTAATTTTTATACAATACACTTGTAGCTTTGTGTTACAAAAATTTGTTACACTTGTTTAACATGTACTTGTAGTTTTCTTCTTCAGGACCTTGGTCTTTCTATGCAAGCTTCGTACTACCTCTAAATCCCAATTGTCCTCTGCTTGTCATCACTATATTGCCGTTACATTCTTTATTATTTTTGCAGAAGTACCATATCCTCCAAGTCATAAGCTTACAGCTAGTGAGATTTTCGATAATAAAAATGGAGAGCCAAACTTTGAACTACTGAAAAAACACTTCATTATTGAAGGACGAATCGAAGAAGAACCAGCCTTACGTATAATTCAAGAAGGTGCTGCTTTACTACGAGCCGAAAAAAACATGATTAATATCGAAGCTCCTGTTACAGGTAAGTGGTAAACCTCTATTTTTATTTTTTAAATATGTATTTATTATTTAATAATTCTTAAGTTTGTGGTGATATACACGGACAGTTCTACGATCTACTTAAGTTATTTGAAGTCGGTGGCCCCCCTGCAACTACAAGATATCTCTTTCTCGGTGACTACGTTGACAGAGGATATTTTAGTATTGAAGTAATTTCTTTTGAAAAAATTTTAACATTTTTGGTTAAGGAACTTTTGAATAATTTAATTTTTGTTTTTTTTTTATAATTCAAGTGCGTACTGTATTTGTGGTCTCTTAAAATATGTTATCCAAATACTTTATTTTTACTCCGCGGTAACCATGAATGTCGTCATTTGACTGAGTACTTCACCTTTAAGCAAGAATGTAAGTCTTCCGTTATTGCAAAAAAATAAGCTAATCACGACAATTAAAAATTTCAAATTTTATATTATAGCCA
>OX608076.1:7936593-7939093 GCA_951509635.1 Eupeodes luniger | reverse complement strand
TCGTGGGTGTTCTTACTTTTTTAGGTACATTTTTGCTAGAATGTTTGAACTTTTAATGAATATTTTATTTTTGTGAGTAGCTATGCAGCTTGCTGTGACTTTTTACAAAAAAACAATCTTCTATCTATAGTGAGAGCACATGAAGCTCAGGATGCTGGGTAAGTTTTTATATATTTGTAAATTTTGCATTAAAGCTCAATTTAAATACATATGTATAGAGCAGACTTAATGAAAGACTTTTTTATAAAATTTGTAAAAGTCACAAATAGAGAATAGTACTGATTTTCAAGATCAAATTATAATTTAATAAATTTTATTTAAATAAAACATGCATGTATGTATGTACATTTTTTTTAAATTTTGTATTTTTATCGAGCTGTTTTTGTTTCTCTACAGATATCGAATGTATAGAAAAAACCAAGTAACAGGGTTTCCTTCGCTCATAACGATATTTTCAGCACCAAATTATTTAGACGTCTATAATAATAAGGTGAGTTTTTAATTTTAATTTTTAATTTTAAAATAAATTTCATCGAATTTCTCGTGAATTATATTAAAATTAGATTTTTATACATTATAGTTCGTTAGACTTTTAAATTTTCAAAAAACATTTACCAATTAAAAAAATATGTGTTTCTTTTTTTTCTTTTCTTAAGGCTGCTGTGCTTAAATATGAAAACAATGTGATGAACATAAGACAGTTTAACTGTTCTGCCCATCCATATTGGCTTCCCAATTTCATGGATGTATTTACATGGTCGATACCGTTTGTAGGTGAAAAGGTTCGTAATAGATTCCTTATATTTAATTCTTAATTCCAAAAAAGTATTCTATTAAATGGTGCCTCTTGAGTTGCGCGTAAAACCAACTAAATTTATAGATTTTAAATAAAAACTTATTACTATTACATAATTTCATTGTATGGTGAGAAGTTTCACACCCGTTTCTAACGGTTCATGGGCCATATCTCTGATCTCCGGCACCTACCATATACATATATAATGAAATTATGTACTTGCAATAAGTTTTCAAATGTTTCGAAATGCCCATCGTCATCTAAAAAATTAATACAAAGTCCAGAAAATTCTGTATTCTAAGATTTAAGAATTCACCTGTTAAAAAGTTTGTTTTCAAAAATTCAAATGCCACTTGATTTCATAAACAGAACATTCATTTTTCAAAATTTGTAGTTGAAAATATTTATAGCGTTTTTTTGTATTATTTCAATTTAAGTTTAAAACGTTTTACATTTCAATTTCGTAAAAAAATGATGACCCATTTTCGAAATATCGAACAAAATTTTAATATTTGTTTATAAATCAAAAATATATTGAAAGAAGCCAAATTAAGAAAACAAAATGTAAGCTAAAATTTAAAAAACAATCTATAGGTTTAGATAGATAGATACTTTATTTTTCATAGATAAGGCTTTACAAAAATTTGCGTAGTACGCAGCTTGCAAAGAGATTTGGTATTTGAAATATATCTTACAACTGAAAAATGTTATGAAAGTTAATAAATACATTTGAAATAAGAAAAACTACATTTGAAGGAAAACTATGATAAAAAACTTTCATTCGATATATTTTATAATAAAAAAATGACTATATTAAACTTACAAACTAAAGGAACTGCCAAGCTAGTATATAGGTATTTTATAATTGAATAATATGTACAATAATAATATTTAGAAAAAATGGTGAAACAAAAACAAGTTAACCAGTTATTATAATTGATATTAATTTAATAAATAAATAAATAAATATATGAGTAAGTAAATAAATAAATAAATGAATGAATAAATAAATAAATAAATAATTAAGTAAATAAATAAATAATATAGGTTTATTTCTGAGAAAATTTGTATTTTCCATTTTTGACGAAAACATTTGCATGATAACTACTGTTATTTTAAGTCTTAAAAAAATCAAAACACGAATCGGCTCAAAACCTTTGTAAAGTTGAAGTCAATCCAATGACCCAATGCTTTGGGCTGTGAAGGCCAGGAGAGACAAACAGACGAACCGAATCGGGGACCCACTTTTTTCGACTTCTCTAACATCGTCATGTTTGATTAAAATCTCGAGTGTTTTCATTTCATTATTAAATACGGAAAAAACAGTAGTCCCCACACTATTATTTTTGTCAAAAATCGAAAATTCGATGTTTTTTTTCAAAAACAACCAATACATTTTTTTTATTTTCGCTTACATTGTTTTTCTTAATTTGTCTTCTTTCAATATAAAACAATCTTTTTTTTATAGCCCCAGAAGAGAACCTCCATAGAACCGTTATTTTGTTTTTAAGTTTTCTCAAGAACTAATGAACCGACTTCAATAATTCTTTCTCTGCATAAGCTCTTATAGTGTCTCAATGATATTTGATGATCAAAAATGTCATTGTTTATATATTTAATTTTTAAGAAAAATATTAAACATTTTTTTCGAAATTCGATATCAATTAAAAATATAAAAAAAAAGAGAAATAAAATGGCGTTTAA